>CAUYSK010055028.1:0-39872 GCA_963575035.1 Avahi laniger | reverse complement strand
GGGCAGATAAAGGCAGAACTTTGAATCTTTTAAAAGAAGATTCGGGAGAACATCTTTATGCTCTTTCTGAAACAAGACACAAAACCAATGGACATGAAGGAAAAGCTTGAAAAATTCAACTAGATGAAAATAAATGACTTCTGTCCATCAGAAGACACCATAAAGTGAAAAGACAAGTACAAGCTAAGGAGAAAATATATTCACAAAGCAAAACTGGCAAAGGCTCAGCGTGCCTTTGGGTGAGCTTGGACGTGGCACCTGCCCCAGTGAAGCCTTAACACGACCACAGCTCCACTGGCCTTGATGGTGAGAGACTTTGGGACATAGGACACAGCTAAGCCATGCCGGGTCTCCTACCCATAGAAACTATGAGATAATAAATGTTGTTTCGAGCCACTAAGTTTTGGGGCAATTTGTTACACACCAGTAGACAGCTAATCCAGTGTACCAACAGAAAGACAGGCGGGAGAGGGAGCTGGGGAGAGACAGAGAGAAAAAGAAAGAAAGAGAAAGGAAAGAAAGGAGAGAGAGAGGAAGAAAGAACAAAGAGGCTGGGCACGGTGGCTCACACCTGTAATCCTAGCAGTCTGGGAGGCCGAGGCGGGAGGATCACTTGAGCTCAGGAGTTCGAGACCAGCCTGAGCAAGGGTGAGACCCTGTCTTTACCAAAAATAGAAAGAAATTAGCTGGGCGCGGTGGTGCACACCTGTAGTCCCAGCTACTTGGGAGGCTGAGGCAGGAGGATGGCTTGAGCCCAGAAGTTTGAGGTTGCTGTGAGCTAGGCTGACGCCACGGCACTCACTCTAGCCCGGGCAACAGAGTGAGACTCTGTCTCAAAAAAAAAAAAACAAAAACAAAAAACAAATAGTGTAAACATAACTTTTACATGCACTGGGAAACCAAAAAGATTTATGTGACAAACTTTATTGAGATATTCGCTTTATTACAGTGGTCTGGAACCAAAAAACCCACAATATCTCCAAGGTATGTCTGTACTAATATCCAATGTCAATTGAGCCCTTTCTATGTCCCAGATGCTGTGACAAGCACTTTATTTATTTATTTATTATAATTTAAAGCTGAATATGTGCAACCATGGCCTGGAGAGAGCCATGCCAAAAAAGCCTTGAGCAAGTGGTCTCCTGTTTATTTTTTTACAGGTGAAGTCTCTGAAGGCTGGAATACAGTGGCATGATCATAGCTCACTGCAGCCTCGAACTCCTGGGCTCAAGCCATCCTTCCACCTCTGCCTCCCAAGTAGCTGGGACTATAGGAGCATTCATTTTTTATTTACAGAGACAGGGTCTCACATGTTGCCCAGGCTGGTCTTGAACTTTTGGGCTCAAGGGATCCTCCTGCCTCAACCTCCCAAGTAGCTGGGATTATAGACAAAAGCCTCCTGTAAATAAACAAGCACTTTATATACATTATTATATGTATTCCTCACCACAACCCTATGATGTTGGTAGTGTTATCACCTTCATTTACCAATGAAGAAACTAAGACTCAGATACATTAAATAACATCCTCATGATCATCCAGATAGTAAATGGTAGAGACAGGATTTCAGTGCAGATCTAGTTGGTTCCAGGGGATGTCTTCTTAATGTATGCATATGTTGTCTCTCCTTATGAGCAAAGAGAATAGTTTTATATAAATCTTCTACTGAATAAAATCAAATTAAAATGCTGAACCCCGGCCAGGTGCGGTGGCTCACGCCTGTAATCCCGGAACTCTGGGAGGCTGAGGCGGGTGGATCGTTTGAGCTCAGGAGTTCGAGACCAGCCTGAGCAAGAGCAAGACCCTATCTCTATTAAAAAAATAAAAATTAAAAAAATAAAATGTTGAACCCAGCTCATCAGATTAACTTAACTTTTATTTTAATCAATGTAATATGTACACACAGATTTATAAAATTTTTATAAAAGCAGTCATTCTCTTAGGTTTATAATGAAAAATCATTGTCCCCTGCTCCTTTCACCAATTTACCTCCATATTTCTAATATGGAGGTAACTAACTTATGCTCAAGAATAGAAACTATTTCTATTCTTGTGCGCGCGCACAAACACACACACATACACACACACACACACAATTACATTTTCCAGTCTCTCTTGCATACTGCATATAGGTGTGGCCGTATGTCACAATTCTAGCCAAAAAAATGTAAACATGTCATTGGGTGGGAATTCTGAGGAAGTCTCTTAAAAGGAAGTATGTCAGCTATCTATTACTAAATAACAAACCAAAACATAGAAGTTGAAAACATTATTATTTACTCGTGATTCTGCAATTTGGCTGGGTCTTAGCTGGGCAGTTCTGGGGTCACTAATTCAGCTGGGTTATCTGGTAGCTCAACTGGGGCCTGATGGCCCAAGATGGCCTCCTCAGTTCCTTCTCATAACGTCTACAGTGGAATTGCCTGGTTTTCTCTCATAGCAGTCAAAGAGTGCAAGCCCCATGCACAAGTGCTTATCAAGCCTTTGCTTGTGTTTCATTTGTTGATGTTCCACAGGTAAACAAGTCACATTGCCAAGCCCATAGTCAATGTGGGAAAGGACTATGGAGTTCTATCATTAGGAAGCATCACAGATGTCAGGTCTGGTGGCTGCTCTGCAATTGGTTAAGGAGGTAGCTTTTTGTTAAGCCTGGAAGTAGCTATAACACCATTTGCTCAGTACAGGACCCCCTTAGGACATATCAAAGTCCTGTGCTTAGAGAACAATCACATATAGTAGCTAGTGGGAACTTTTCTACATATAATCCCCAGGCCTTTAGTTAAGTGTTGACAAATATTGCAACTGATATTAGCATGGTGAATCCATGCTCAGACCAAAGTAATGAAGAGGGAAAACAAAAAAAACCCACCAAAAAGGTCTATTGATGATAACTTTACATAGGCCCTAAGAAAATCATGGTCCAGGAAATGCGACAATTTGAACAATGGGCCAAGTGGTACTGATTAGACTGCAGCAAGGTAACGATAAAAAAAAAATTTAAAAGAGGCTGGTACAAGGAATGATTCACACACAAGTGCAAGCAAGGACTTCCAGAAGAAACTGAAAAAGACATTGATGGAGGGGGCATGTCAAAGTTCTTAGGTCAAGTAGATGTGGATTTAGCACATCAAGAAATTTTGGATTGGGCCGGCTGCGGTGCCTCACTCCTGTAATCCTAACACTCTGGGAGGCTGAGGCGGTAGGACTGTTTGAGCTCAGGAGTTCGAGACCAGCCTGAGAAAGAGCGAGACCCCGTCTCTACTAAAAATGGAAAGGAAAAAAGGGAAACAGCTATAGACTAAAAGAGACTAAAACTGTTTTTCTCAAATTTGATGAATTTTAGAAATATCTGAGGAAGATTTTCAAAGCCTAATAGTCAGACCACATGCCAAAATGGTTAAAGTAGAATCTCTTGGGATGGAGCCCAGGCATAATTTTTAAAGCTACCTGACTGATGAAGTTCAATATGTGGTCAAGGTGAGAACGTCTGAACTAAGGAACTCTAACAACCAAATCTAATGTGTGATCTTTGATAGGATTTTTAAAAAATAAAGCTATAAAATACATTTATGGAACAACTGTCAAAACAGATAATACATTAAATATTTTAGATTTGTTAATTTTTTTAGAAGTGGTAACAGTGATCATGTAAGAGAAGATTCTTTTTCTTAGGAGATGTAAGCTGAAGTATTTAGATGGAGACATGTTAATGTCTACAACTTACCTTCGAATGGTTCAGTGAACAATTATATATGCACGTATTCATGTGTATGGAGAAAGCGATAGTGAAAATATGTCAAAATAGTAATAGTTGGTAGATCTAGGTAAAAAGTTCATTATATTATTCTTTTATCTTTTCTGTAGATTTGAAAACTTTCCAAATAAAAAGTTGGGAAAAAGCTATTTGGGTAATTAACATGAACACCTGTACTCATAAGCAGGTGAAGTCCCACTTGGCGTTCCATCTGAGATCATTAAAACTCACGGAATCATGTATATCTGCACCAGGGGGAGACTAGGGTGAGGCAAGAGAGAAGCCTGGTCCTGGCCCTGCTCTGCACCATACATGAGAACAAGTTGGTGGTTAGGACAAGGGCCTTGCCATTGAAAAGAACTGATCACCCATGGTTTGGTGTAGACCAGTGAATTGTCATTGGCCTGAAGTTAATAAGATATTGGAGTGTTTTAACTCTCCCCAGGTGATTCTAATGTGCAGCCAAAGTTGAGAACCATTGCTCTAAATACTGCCTTATACAACCTGAGCAACTATAAAGGGATTGGTAAGGTTCTCAGGCACAATAGGTATGTGATCTTACCAGAGTTGGAAGAGACTCTTTTATTATCATTTGAGACCCAGAGAGATTCTAGCAATAGGTGGAGCCAGAAAAGAGTTCTCATACCATGGAGACTGGACTTTTTTCTCAAAGCAAGGAGCAATATGTTAAAAAATATTTGGGCACAGGAAGAACCCAACAGCCCCAAACCTGGAGTTCCCAAAGGGATGGGCTGAATCACTGTGGTAGGTTGCAAGTATTAGAGACAACTGCTCAGTCTTTTGAAGAAATTGCAAAGTACAAAAACTAAAAATATCCTCACGGAGTCAGGCTCCAAGCCCAAGAGAAAAGCTTGTGGATCTTCACTGAAGCATACCACAGAGATGCTGCAGGAGTGGAAGGTGTCATAAAGGGAAAAGTTCAAATGGTTTGTGAAAAGTCTGGATAGAGATAATGGTTATGCCAGTAGGGACCAAAGCCAGGTTCCTATGGGTACATATGGTCACTCCTGAGTGGGAGGTTATTTCTGGATCTGTAACCATGGAAGAGGCTTTCCAAAGAAAAAAAGAAACAAAGTGAGAAAGGATTGGGTAGGCAGTAGGGTGATCAATTCATCCCAGTTTACCTGGGACCTCCTGAGTTTTGGCACTGGAAGTTCTGTGTCCCAGACGACCCAGAATGGCTGGCTGAGCTACTAGGCAGGGAAGGGGACTGACTATCTTAGACCTACTTGGAGAAGGATGAATGTCTATGTTTCCTCCTTAGAGTTAAGTACTGTCTTAGGCTGAGCAGAAGAACCCAAAGCACTTTATTGAGGAGTGCTTTTAGGAGAAGGGGAGTGAGGCAAGCAGCGTAGGGCACTGGAAAAAAAGCTAAGCAAGAATGTGCTCTCACCTGAAGACTGACTTCAGTTGCATCCCAGGAGGAGCTCTGGAACAGGACTTGCTTGAGGTAAGAGGTCAGTGTCTTGTACCTCCATACAAGAGAGGTGGCAATTTTCTAGAGAAGGTCTCAATATTAGAGTGCATCAGAATCACCTGGAGGGCTTGGTAACCCAGATTGCTGGGCCTACCCCCAGAGATTGTGATTCAGTAAGTCTGAGGTGGGGCCTGAGAATTTGTATTTCTAACAAGTTCCCAGGCAATGCTGATGCTGCTCTTAGGAAACCACTGCTCTAGAGAAGAGGACAGCTGTGAGGACTGCTCTAGAGAAGTCCTTCTCTAGAGAAGTCTAGAGAAGCAGGAAACCACTGCTCTAGAAAAGAGGACAGATCCCTGAGAAGCATCTACTGCACAAAGGTACACGCCTAGATGGATTGGACAAGTGGGGGCTTGGGTGGACTACATATTTAGGTCAGAATATCTAGATTCATGGCATCCTGTATTTTCCTGTCGGCATCACACATCTGCTAAGGCATTGTTGAAACACTCTAACTTATCTCGGCCTTGTTATTGGACTTCGAGGAGGGTCTGACAGGTGCATGAGGCTTTGAAGAGGAAGCAGGTGCAACTTGCTGGGCAAGTATAGTGGGGTCAGTTGCAATGGAGTGGAAAGTCCTCAAAGGGGAGATAAATATTTGGGACAAGACTCTAGAACAACCTTGGAAGTTGTCCGAAGTTTGTGAAATTAAAGGTAGATGACTTTTGATGGCAACTTTTAATTCCATAAGCCCCATGAGAGCCCATGACAAACAGTTCCTGCCGCTGGGGATCACCACCAGGTGAAGACGAATGTGTAGAAGGAAAGGCAGGGCCTGGCCCGGAATACCTTCTCAAACTGGTAGCGCTCATAGAATACCGTGTACCCCTGGGCCTTAATGTCCATCTTCACGCAGTGCAGGAGGTCGTGTGTGTCTGGGGCCGCCTTCCAGGGCCCGAATTTGACAACAGACGTCTTGGCAGCCTCCAGGGCACGCAGGGCCTCGGCACTCTGCGCATCCTCCTCCTCGGTGTGCACGGCGCACACCAGCACGCTCGACTTGCGCGCTGCCACCGCCTCAGCGCGCGCCAGCCGCACCATGAGCTCCAGGTTCTCGCTGTAGCCTGGCACTCGCAGCAGAAACTGCTTCCGAGCCATCTGCTCACCGAAGATCTGCGGCGTGTCCTCCAGGAGCTTGACCAAAGGCTTGATCTCGTAGAACTGAGCCTCACGGTACACTTCCGGGATGTGCTGCGTGGGCAGCTGCCCGCTGCGCAGGTAGTCCAGGATGGGTCTGAAATAGGTGCCGGGGCGATCGATGAAGAAGCGGCCCTGCGCATCCGTGCAGGCCTTGGCGGAGCTGGAGAACATCTCTGCTAGCTTTGAACCCGGGAGTTTTCTCAGGGTGCCCAGGGTGGTGGTGTAGAACTCACCCCCCACGTTCAGCTCCACAACCGTAGATATCTGGGGGCACAACAGGCAGAGTGAGCCAACAGCGCCACCTCCAGGGAGCTCATGACTTGTTTTTTTTTTTTGTTGTGTTCTTTTTTGAAACAGAGTCTCACTCTGATGCCCAGGCTAGAGTGCTGTGGCGTCAGCCTAGCTCACAGCAACCTCAAACTCCTGGGCTCAAGTGATCCTCCTGCCTCAGCCTCCCAAGTAGCTGGGACTATAGGCATGTGCCACCAGGCCCGGCTAATTTTTTCTATATATTTTTAGCTGTCCAAGTAATTTCTTTCTATTTTTGGTAGAGACGGGGTCTCGCTCTTGCTCAGGCTGCTCTCCAACTCCCGAGCTCAAACAATCCGCCCGCCTCGGCCTCCCAGAGAGCTAGGATTACAGGCGTGAGCCACCGCGCCCGGCCTCATGACTTGTTTTTATCCAAAGAATAAACCAGGTACAGAACTTCAGAACTTAGATGAGCCTTAATGATTGGCTCCAGCTATTGGAACGTCCATCTTACCAAGGGGGTTGTATTTATGCGGTATAGCTCCAGTGGGTGGGCATTTTAAAAAGGAAAAAGATTGACCACAGCACATTCCATTGCCCGTCCCGATGGCGTGTAATGCAGAAAGAACTCGATTAAAACAGTTTTATAACAAAAAAAAAAAAAAGAAAAAGATTTCTGTTTGAAAAAAGAATATGCATTCAAGCACTTTAACTTTCTTTTTTAGGTCACAGAATGTTAGGAGAGGAGCTACTATAGAGGGAATTCCCCATGATAATACTTCCAAAGTCTGTGGCCTTTGGCAAGCTTATTTCCCTCCCGAAGCCTCAGTATCTTTATCTATAAAATGGGCATATGGAGTTGTTGTGAAGTCAGGAGTTCCCAACATGGGAGGAGGGGCATTTTCAACATTTCAGAAAGACCAAAAAAACCACACATGTATTTATTCAGGAAGCATTTCTTGGATACTTACTGGGCACCCACATCCTATGCTGGGAGTAGGGGCCAAAAATTCTTATTTCATGTAGATCAGAAGTTCTGATTAGCAGTTGGCATGCCCTTGATTAATTTTAAAAATGAAAGTTGTGGGAGTTTTTTTTTGTTTAGTTTTGTTTTTTTTTTTAGCTCTGTCACCCAGGCTGGAGTGCAGAGGCACAATCATAGCTCACTGAAGCCTCAAACTCCTGAGCTTAAGCTCTCTTCCAGTTCAGCCTCTGGAGTAGCTGGGATTACAGGCTCAAGCCATCATCCTGGCAAAAATGGAATTTGTTTGATGAATGACTTTCAAAATATGGTCCCATAGGTCTCGAATAAGAATAGGAATATTCTCATTGGTGAAAAGGCCAGTAATACTAGATGCAGTGGGTGTAAAACTGTTTCATAAACTGTGAAGTGTGGTGCAAATGTAAGTTAAGTTTGGCTGTTCAACAGAACTTTTAGAGGCCACGTCTCTGTGCCAGAGGGCAGGGCTGAGCACTAAGCCCTGCGGGTGGTACCTGCCTATACATGCTCACAGGTGAGTGGGTAGAGGAATAGAGGGATATGGAAACAGACTCAGGCTGAATTCAGGGAACACTAAGTGCTGCCACAGAGACTCATGATAATACCAGAAGACCATATAATGATTATTATTCATGAGGTGATACACCAGTTGTTATCCTCACAAACCAGAACAATCCTAAATGACTTTTGTTATTTAAAACTCACTTGCAGCCAGGCCTGGTGGCTCATGCCTGTAATCCTAGCACTCTGGGAGGCTGAGGCGGGTGGATCTTTTGAGCTCAGGAGTTCGAGACCAGCCTGAGCAAAAGCGAGACTCCGTCTCTACTAAAAAAAAAATAGAAAGAAATTATCTGGACAACTAAAAATATATAGAAAAAATGGTGGCACATGCCTGTAGTCCCCGCTACTCGGGAGGCTGAGGCAGTAGGATTGCTTGAGCCCAGGAGTTTGAGGTTGCTGTGAGCTATGCTAACGCCGCGGCACTCACTCTAGCCAGGACAACAGAGTGAGACTCTGTCTCAAAAAACAAAACAAAACAAAACAACTCACTTGCTTGTTCAATAAAATATGTATGTGCCTACTTTGTGCTTTGTGCCAGGTACCTGGGACACAGTGATGAACAAGCAGGATGTAGGTCCTGCCCTCACAGTCTAGGAACTGTGCACGGTGTTTTAAATACATTATCTAACTCAATCCTTACAACACTTCTGTGAAGAATGTATTAAACCCCCATTTTATAGAAGAAACTAAGGCTTAAGGAGATGAAGTCAGTTGCCTAAGATCAATCAGCTATTAAGTGATGATGCTGGGATTTGAACTCAGGTCCATTTTACTCCAAAGCTAGAGCTCTTGGTCAGTGCATAAATTACCTTCAACTTTCCAACACCTCCACTCTTCCCTTAGTCATTCATTCAACAAAACGTATGGAGGGCCTATTACATGCAAACCTTGTGCCAAGCACAGTAGGACACAGTCCCTGCCTTCAAGGAGTTCACAGGGGAGAGAAGGAAACAGATGGTTCAAATATGTAGGAGCTGACAGGGAAGACTCAGAGGTAGGCGGGGTCAGCTGGTTTTGTGGGTGTGTGTTGGAGGCTGTCAAAGAAGGTTTCCTAGGGCTTGTGATAGCTCATGCTGCAGAAAAGATCTGTGCAGTGTTAGAGGGATGGCTAACCTGGAGATTGTACCACAGGTCATTTCAGGGCCAAGGTTGGAAATGGGGCTCAGGAATGCCCTTCATTCTGATTTATGTATGACCTCATTGTCAACTGGTCTGTGGGCTCTACCTCTAATATTAAAACACTGGAATTAAGAGAGCCAAAGGCAACCAAAGTACTGAGGAAGAATTGAGTTGCCATGGCAACAGCTCCTACCCGGGACAGTTCTGCTGCCTGGAGGGGAGAAGGCAGAGGAGAGGATGCATCTTAACAGCAGCCAAACAATAGAGCTGAGAAAAATAAGCTCAGAACCTGTGACTCCTTCTTTCTCCCATAAACCTCAAGGCTTCTTGGCAGGGCTATTTGGTTAACCCTGAGGTCACCTCTGTAGAGCTGGCAGTTACATGTGAAGTTGTAGACTTTAACCCTTGAATGGACCAATATGTTCTCATTACTCCTATCTCACCAGCCCTCCTAACATCCCCATGTCACAGGTGAGGAAAGGTCAGAGAGAAGACACACAGCTAGGAAGCGATAAAGTTGAAGCTGGGATCAAACCATCTCAGTGTGACTCCAGTACAGTTTGGATGTCCCCCCACCTTCCCCTTCCCAACATCCTGCCCCACTGCTGCCAATACTTAGCTATGTGCCTGGGGCCATTCACTTTCTTTGGGCCTAAATTTAGATAACTAAACTTATCTATTTATAGATTAAGATAAGCTTAAAATAGTTATTAAGAAATGGACCAAGAGAGCTCTAAGTCCCTCCAGTTCTGAAAGTCTAATGGATCCAACCACTTCAAATGTCCTTTGTGAAGCTAATTTCCAGATGCTTCAAAAAAATAGCCTCCTGCCTTGACATCCGCAGACCCATTTCTTTATTTCTCAAACAAGCCCTGTTCCTGAGCTTCTTAATTCTGTCCCTCTTTTCCCTCTTCTTTCAAAACTTCCAATCCCTTTGCAAATCCCAGACCTCCTACCTCATCCATAAATACTGCCGTGTGTTTCTAGGAGATACAGACTGCTTTTCCATCCCTCTTCAGGACCAGCTACGCTTCCCCTTCCCCATCTCTGGCAGGCACCCTGCCAAAGGATTCCTGGGTGGGAGGGAAAGCTGTCCCGGGTCCTGTAGGCAGAGGCTGGGGAAGACAGTCTTCCACTGTCATGACAGCTCCTCTCTCATATTTCCCTATTTGTCACCTGTATCCCCATTAGACCTAAGGGAAGTTCCTAAGGGAGGGCCTATACCTGGTTTGTCATTATGTCACCAATACCTACTACGGGGCTCAGCATCTGAATGGAATGGTCCTTACCCTCAGCTCTGATTTACAGGAGCACCTTGGTATTCTGTTAAAGGCCAATCTTGCCTTACCTGGCATCATGTCCAGTGCAGGCTCCAGGCATCTCACTTGCCCAGTAATTCATTGAGGCATTTATTGAGCACCGAGGGCAGTCCTGGCCTTGAACAAGCAGGTGGCTTTGTAACTAGCCAACAACAATGACGTTATCATCGCCCTATTGGAAACAGCCACACTGGCCCTACTGCCAGATCTGCTTTCCCTTCCTCCAGGTCTCCAGGATGGCTCTCAGTCCAGGAGAGAATCAGAATTCTCTGCTCCTAGAGTACACCTGGCCTTTCCCGGATCCTCCCGAACGCCCCTCAGCCGAGCCTGGGGAGGGGGCAGGCAAGCCGGAGGAATCAGGCCCCAGCCAGAAGGCAGCGGCAGGCTGGGGTGGTGGGCGCTGGGTGAGGGAATGAGTCCCTGGCCGGGCTTCTCCCACAGGGCCAGGGGAGAAGGAGGGACAGAGGAAGAGCCGTGCACTAGGACAAGGCAGGGGACTGAGAGAGGAACTAAAACAAAGACCTAGAGGAAAGGGAGGAGACAGACACGGCAGCCAGGAGAGAAAGAGGGCACCGAGGAGACGCTGGATAGAGCCGGAGCAGAAACAGAGCGCCAGGAGCGAAAGGAGAGCGATCAAAGCGGCAGGGACAGCCAAAGGGAAAAGAGAGCGCCCAGCCAGAGGCGAAGGGCGTCACAGCGCGCCTGGAGCAGGGGACTCGGACTCGGGGACTGGGACGGACGGCAGAAACTGGGGAGGAGCGAAAGAAGAGCGCGGCGGTGTGAGAGTCGCCGGTGGGTCTGTCGCCCGCTCGCCCCTGGCCGGGCACGCACTTACCGTCGGCGGCCCAGGCCGCGGGGACAGGGGCACAGAGGTCATTCTGATCATCCCTGCGCGGCTGTCGGCTGGCACTGCTCAGCCCTGCCACGGTCAGATTAACTTGGGCCCCGGAAGTGCACTTGGCTCCCGCCCTGGGTGGGGGCCACTGCGCCCAGGCGGATGGGCCTGAGCTGGGCGTTCCTTGCGGTGAGACCCCAGGCAGGTGTGAAAGAGAGTGGACAATCCATGTATTTGGGGCTTCTAAAAGTTGTTAGGCCCTGAGGAAGCTTGACTTTCGAGACCTAGTCAGGGAGCATGGCCCTTTAATTGCTGACCTTTTGTTATAGATTAACTTCCTGCCTTATTTTGTTGTCCCTGGCTCAGACCAGATGGCACCTGAGAGAAAAGACCCCTTGACTATTACGTAGTTAATGTGGAATATTAAATATACCCTTCCCAGAAAGAAACACTGCCTTCAACCAATCAAATTGCTGCAACTATGCGCTAAACTCGCATGAAAAAAGTTGAACTCCTCTTATGCTTCTCTTTGCCTATATAAACGCCGCTCAAACCTCTCCCCTCCAAAGTACTGACCCAGTCTTTTTGGAGTCTGTGTCCTCTCCAGTGGCAGTCCTCAGACTTTGCACCCAAACTCAATATTTAATCATATTGGCTGAATCTCCTTATTTAGGTTGACACAAGTCACTGCCCCTCTCTGGGCCTTGGGTTCCCCAATAGTCAAATTGAGGGAGGCAGAGGAAATTGACATTGACAACCGGAGGCTTTCTACTCCCTGCAGTCCTAGGGGGTGAAAGATCAGCAACACCAATTTTACAGATGAGAAAAACAGGGCTCCGGGGGGTAGAGTGGCGTTAAAAAGTAAAACAAGGCCAGGCTCGTTGGCTCATGCCTGCAATCCTAGCCCTGAGAGGCCGAGAGGGGAGGATCACTTGAAATCAGCAATTCCGGCCCAGTCTGAGCAAGAGCAAGACTGGTCTCAACTAAAAATAGAAAAATTAGCCTGGTGTTGGGGCTGTGCCTGTAGTCCCAGCTACTGGGGTGAAATTGGAGGTCGCAGTGAGCTATGATGATGCCACTGCACTCCACCTGGAGAGAAAAAGCAAGATTCTGCTTAAATAAAATACAATTTGGGGGTTTCTTTAAGTAAGAAGCAATTCATGAATTGGGAAACACCAGATGGAAAGAGGTTTAGTGTTCCCATGACAAAATGTCAGAAGCAAGTATTTATGGAGAAATTATAGAAGCAAAATAAATTATTTTATTGGTTACAGTTATAGTGTTACGGCAAGTGTCAGTGACCAGTCCCAGGGGAATAACCGAGCGGCACGCAGAGAGTTGGAGAGTCAGAAAGTTTTATTGCTGGCGGCCCAGACTGAGGTCAAGCCTCCCAACATCTGAGCACCTTTTCCGGGTTTTTGTCAGGTTTTAAACTTTTTTGGGGGGTTACTTTTAACAAATCACACACAGGTACAAATGATTAACCAATTAGCAAAAAGACTTAAAAGTTATCCAATAAACAATAATTCTTATAAGTTATAGAATTATGATAGGCTTATAACAAACATCAGAATCATGATAGGCTTATAACAGATATTATAATCATGACAGGCTTAAACATTAGAATCATAGCAGGCTGGTTTGCAGTTTTGTTCAGCTTTGCTCAACTGCTCTGCGGTTTCAGCTCGCAATGCTGACAGGTGTCAGTGTCTCTTTTAGCTTTGTGGTTTTAAGCAGAATCAGCACGGAAATTCCCTAACAATAGAATTGCCATTTTTTTAATTTACCTTGTTGAAAAGTCCCTAGTCACATAATCCTATGTTAGTTGGCTGCTTATGATTGGCTGAGATTAAGTTTTGTTTCTGTCTAACATAAGCATTACCAGAAATGACTCAAGTTAAATTTTATTTATGCTTGCAAATCATGCAAGATTGAGGTCACTTCTGAGACACAACTGGTTTTGTCTGCTCAGGGATTCTTCGGCTGGATCTCCATTTTAATTTTCTTTAACAATGGCCAGTGTGGATTATTTAGTCACCTGAGGGCAGATGCTAGGAGTGCAAAATCTGACCCATAATGAAAAGAGTTAGGTACTCATTCTGTGGGGTTATTTTCCCTGTTAAAACATAACCCTAAAGGTGGGGGGACATAATTTCCCACTCTTTAGGTAGGAGCTGTGCATTGTGACTTTTTCCAAAGAGTACAGTATGGGAGGGGGAAAAAGAGAAGTAGCTTTACAGTGCAGAAACTATTAAATAAATGCTACTTCTGCCAGGTGATCAAGGTCAACATCAACAGTTGTAAATCATGATGCTAGTATGTACCCTTGATATGATATGATGAAAATAATTTTCCTCCCCAAAAGCCATAACCCCAGTTCAATCATGAGAAAAACAGATGAACTCCAATAGAGGAGCATCCTGCAATATAACTGACCAGTACTCCTCAAAACTATCAAGGTCATCAAAAACAGGGAAAATCTGAGAAACAGTCACAGCCAAGAACAGCCTAAGGAGACATGACGACTAAATTGTAATGTGGTATCCTGGGTGGGATCCTGACACAGAAAATGGATATTAGACAAAAACTAAAGAAATATGAATAAACTAATATAATAAACTAATGTGTCAATATTGGTTCATTAATAATAGCAAATGTACCATACTAATGTAATACGTTAAGAATAGGGAAAACTGAGTGTGGGGTATACGGGAACTCTCTGTATTGTCTTCTCAACTTCTTTGTAAATCTAAAACTGTTCTAAAAACTAAAATCTAAAAAAAATCGAGTTGGCCGGGCGCAGTGGCTCACGCCTATAATCCTAGCACTCTGGGAGGCTGAGGTGGGAGGATCGTTTGAGATCAGGAGTTCAAGAACAGCCTGAGCAAGAACGAGACCCCGTCTCTACCAAAAATAGAAAATTAATTGGACAGCTAAAAATATAGAAAAAATTAACCGGGCATGGTGGCGCATGCCTGTAGTCCCAGCTCCTCGGGAGGCTGAGGCAGAAGGATTGCTTGAGCCCAGGAGCTTGAGGTTGCTGTGAGCTAGGCTGACCACTCTAGCCCGGGCAACAGAGTGAGACTTTGTCTCAAAAAAAAAAAAAAAAATCGACTTTGCTAAAAAAATAACAATACAATCATTATGGAAAACAGTATGGAGGTTCCTCAAAAAATCAAAAATAGCAATATGGTCCAACAATTACATTTCTGGATATATATCCAAAAGAATTGAAAGCAGGATTTTAAAGAGATATTTGTACACCCGTATTCATAGCAGCATCATCCACAATAGCCAAGAGGTAGAATCAAATGTCCATCAGCGGACGAATGGATAAACAAAGTGTGGTATGTATGTATAATGGAATATTATGTAGCCTCAAAAGGGAATGAAATTCTGGCACATGCTACAACATGGATGACCCTCAATGCCATTATGCTAAATGAAATAAGCAAGTCACAAAAAGACAAATGCTGTATAATTCTCCTTATATGAGGTACCCAAAGTAGTCAAATCCATAGAAACAGACAGTAGAGTGGTGGTTACCACAGGCTGGGGAGACAAGGAAAATGGGAGTTGTTATTTAATTTCTACAGTTTCAGATTTGTAGGATGAAAATGTTCTAGAGATCTGAAAATATACTTAATACTACTGAACTATATACTTAAAATGGTTAAGATGATAAATTTTATGTTATATGGTTTTTTACAACAATAAGAAATAAAAGGAAATAGTGACTCTTGGTTATAACCTGTACTCATGTTAATCAACTAATGGTACAGAAACTTGGGGGAAAAAATAAAGATAAAGCTTTAGAGGGAGATAACAGGGAATGGAACCCTGGCCCTGCCATTTACCAGCTATGTGACCTTCCATCATTCCCCTCTCAGAGCCCAAATTGCCTCTTTTGTAAAATACACGTGAATACTTGGCTAGGTGGTTGTGAGAATTAAATTAAGTGAAATGATTACTATATTTTCCAAACTTCCCTGATGGTAAGACTGGCCTTGGGTGCTTGTTAAACACCATCCTGGGCCCCACCTCCAGACTGAAACTGAGTAACCAAGGAAGGGCCTGGGAATCTGCATATTTAACAAGCATCTTGTCATCTTGGAAATTTAGACAACACCAGATTTAGAGGCTTTCCTAGGGGCTCAGTAAATGTCATTGTTCATTTCCTTAGCCTCCATGATGCCATGCTATCCAGCATCACCCACCCAGCATGCGTACCTTTCCAATCCTTTCTTCTCCCTCCCCTCGTGTGAGTTGTCGCTTATTTATTCAACCAAGAGTTACTGATACTTACCTTGGCTAGGAGTTAGGGGCGGGGGACACAGGTGCCTGAAATATGTTGTCTCTTTGCTAAAGAGAAAAGCACAAATAACTTTAATGAAAGAGTAAATGAGTATATAAAAATATGCTGGATGTCTGTTTCCAATAATATGGAGGACTAGATATTCTGAAATCCTCTAGCTATAAGGCTTCTCAAAATATTGAAAATATTGAGGGGTGGATGATGAGAAATTAATGAGTACAATGTGCATTACTTGAGTGATGGATACCCCAAAAGCTCTGACTGGATCACTATGCAATCTATGCTTGTAACAAAATTGCACATGTACCCCATAAATTTGTACAAATAAAAAACAATAAAAAAATATTGAAAATATTGAACATGTGTGTGTCTATATATGTCTGAGCTGGCAAGAAAGTTAAGGAAATGCGCTGAGATACTCTGAGATGATTGAGCACTGACTCCAGGGGCTTCCCTGGGGTTATCTCCAACCCTGAGTGACCAAGAACATTTACCTTAAGGGGAGGGGGCTAGAAGACAAATCCTGGGCAATTCAGAGGGTAGGATATCAGATCAGAGACTATAAAAGAGTAAAGTAGAAAAAATATGCCACTCCAAGGCAAATGCTGTGGAAACTTGCTTGTCTCATTCCTTGATTCTGGGTGGAGGAAAGTCTCCCTTGAAAATGTTTGGCTATAGGCAAGAGCTCAGATAGATCTGGGACCCAATGTGGTCAGCAGCAACAACAGTTGGAATTTGATTTAAAATGGACTTGATAGTACTGTCAGATGCCTCAGTAGGAAATGAAACTCTCCTTGGAGGAGAGTATAATCAAACCAAGCCTCAAAAAATCCACACAGATAGCAATCCAGAAAACACAAGCTCACAATCAAAAGTCACAAACCACAAAAGGAAACAAGGTACTATGAGCAAGAGTCAACAGAAACAGATCCACAAACTCCTCAGAGACTGAGATTATTGGATATAGCATACAGGTGTGTTTCATGTGCTTAAATAAATAAAATGGTGTATTTATAAAACATGAGTAAGGAACAAGAAGATATGATGAAAAATGATCAGGCAGATTTTTTTTAAAGTTAAATAGACTTCTAGAAATGAAAAAAATGAAATAACTGAAGTGAAACATTACTGGGACTTTGTAGGGGTTGAAGAAATGCGATTAAAGGAGTAATGATATATTATTTTTTAATCCATCAATTTGGCAAATATCAAGAGGAACAATATGCCAGAGGTGGTGAGGATTCAGGAAAACAGCTTCTCAGGCTTTGCTGGTTGGGAATGTGAACTGCTGCAATTTTTTGGAAAGCAATATGGCTATATCTACCAAAAAAAATACAGATACCTTCTGACCCAGTTATCCCACTTGTGGCAATCTATCTGATAGAAATAAAAGCACCACTATGAAAGGATATATTAACCAATATATTTATCAGTGATTTGTTTTAGGCCTGTGGCAAAAATTAGATACATAGGGTAATGGTTGAATAAACCATGGTCTGTCCATGCTGCGGAATACTATGCAGCTGTTAAAAAGAATGGGGTAGAACTCTGTCTATTCATTCACCCATAATTTATTAAGTGATTAAAAATAAGTATCAGAGCAGTTCATGAGACTACATTTCTGAAAAACATATAACAAACATAACAAACTGCCTATTATATAAGTTTATATCTGTTTGCGTCAGCATATAACCAGAAACGTGTTACTATTCATTGTTACTATTCAATAGGTGTTACTATTCATTGTTCAGTAGGATGGGGGTAGAAATGGAGAGGGGAGATTATTAATTTTTTCTGAATATATCTTTGTATTATGTCACTAGTTTCAGTGAATATGAAAAAGTCTAAAAGAGAAAAATAAAGAAAAAGAAAAGGCAACACCGTAAGACAAGCACAAGGCATTTTAAGAGGAAGTCAGTGTTTCGATTTGGGAGATCTGGAAGGCTTAAAGGAAAAGGTGGTATGCAAGCTGGGTCTTGAAGGAGGAAGAGACTTGTTCGAGAGAGGTCCGGAGGCAGGGTCAGCTGTACAATGTGAAGCGGGGAAAGGAAAGGAAAATGATCATGTGCTGAGCACCTGCAGTCAACACAGAGCCTTGTGCCAATTTTCCCAAGTAGTAAGACTTACTCTACAAATGAGGAAACCAAACGCAGAGAAGTTAAATAAATGGCTCAAAGGCCATACAGCTAGTGATTGGCAGAGCCAAGTTTGGACTCCATGTCTATCTCACTCAAAAGTTCTTTTTCTGTGACTCTGCAGTACTGTTTTGTATCTCAACAAAGCATATACTTGAGCATTATGACTCTGCAGGAGGGACCGAGCTGGGGGAGGAGCTGTGACCTACTCAAGGCATGCTTCCCTACCTGCTGTGTCTGGGTCAGGAGCCTCCAAGGACTCCACACGTCCTTTGCATAGTCTTCCTCCTCCCAGAGGGCTGATCTACTGCGTGCGCCAGGATGATTCCACAGGTAGGCAGAGTTCTGAAGGGTCATCACCCCAGAAAGGAGGCCTGGACTGTCAGAGGGACAGCAGGATTTCCGACAGCACCAAGCAGCCTGGGCGTTTACCACCATTTCCTATTTTTCTTTTTTTAAGAAACAGGGTCTTGGTATGTTGCCCAGGCTGGAGTGCAGTGGCTATTCACAGGTGCCATCATAGCACATTGCAGCCTCAAACTCCTGGGCTCAAGCAAGTGATCCTCCTGCCTCAGCCTCCCAAGTAGCTGAGACTACAGGTGCCTGCTATGGTGCCAGCCAAGCGCCATTTCCTGTTGCTCCCAGCCCAGCTGCCCTGAAACATAGCCTGCACTCTCATGCCCTTCTGCCTTTGTTTATGCTGTTCCTTCTGCTCCGAATGCTTTTCCCCACCAGCTCATTCTTCTCTGCCTGGAAAAGTCGTACACAGCTTTCAAGGCCCGACTCAGACGGTCCTCCTCTTCCTTTTGTATCCATTAGCACATTTGACCCTCACAGTTCAAAACAGCAATTAGTACCTCCATTTTATGTATGAGGACCCGGAGGCTCCCAGAGATGAAGTGCCTCTTTCAGAGTCAGTCAGGGCCAGGAGACAAGAGATCAGGGCTCTAGTTCTGGCTCTGGCACTAGTTTGCTGTATCACCTTGGACAAGTCCCTGCTCCTCTCTGGGCCTCAGTTCTCCACCTATAACATGGTGGGGCTTGGGGTCTTTTCTGAGATGATCCCTGTGATCCTGTCTTGCTCGATGCTATGGCAACAAACGAATTCAGACGACGCCTTGATGTTGTCTATGACTGGATCTTGTTTCCCTTTGGCCTGATTCCAGGAGCGAGCACTGCTTCCCTCTGCCTCCCCACTCACTCCACTCTGTCCTTCCTGAGACAAAGCTGCCAGCCTCTCTCCCCTCTAGGCGGCTGGGCTTTGGGCCAGCCAGCCAAGTGGCAGCTGGGATTCAGATGAAAGGACCCTCAGAAGGCTGCCTGTGGCAGAGTGCCCAGCCCAGCCCAGCCCAGGCCTGGCAGCCTGGGCCCAGCTGTGCCACAAGGCATCCTTCCCACACGAGGCTCCCTTTGTGAGTCCCGCAGATAGGGAGACCCCCGCCAATCCACAAGGACCCTCCGCTCCATACCTCCTTGAGAAATATCCAGGTCTTTAAAGAATGATCCAGGACTAGACCAGACTGGCCTGACTTTGTGCCAGGCACTTTGGAGAGTTTAATCCCATTTAATCTTCAGAACAACACTGATAGCAAGTAATGCTATTCCCTTTTTAGAGGGGAGGAACACATGTATCTGAGTGCCTACTGTGTGTCAATCATGGAACCAGGCACTGGGAAAAGCACAGTGAACCAGGGGACAAGAGCTGACCTCAGGGGGCTCACTCTCAGCGGGGACCCAGACTGTAATTGAATAACCTCAGAAATAAATATCTGGTTCTACAGTGCAAGCAGTCCTCTGAGAAGAAAAGAGTAAGGAACCACAGATATAGATAGATATGCTAAAGAGCATATAGATAATGGTGGATCAATGTGTCCTTCCTTCCCCCGGGACGTCCCCCTACTCTGCTCTAGGTATTCTTTTTTTTTTTTTTCTTTTTTTTGAGACAGAGTCTCACTTCGTTGCTTGGGCCAGAGTGCCGTGGCATCAGCTTAGCGCACAGCAACCTCAAATTCCTGGGCTCAAGCAATCCTACTGCCTCAGCCTCCCAAGTAGCTGGGACTACAGGTGTGCGCCACCACACCCGGCTAATTTTTTCTATTTTTAGTAGAGACGGGGTCTCACTCTTGCTCAGGCTGGTCTCGAACTCCTGAGCTCAAATGATCCTCCTGCCTCGGCCTCCCAGAGTGCTAGGATTACAGGCATGAGCCACCACGTCTAGCCCGCTCTAGGTATTCTTTATTTAGAAGCAAGTCCCTTGAATTCTGAGAGCTTCGTATTCTTCACCGCAAAAATGGGAGCTGTGATGCCCCTACAGAGGTTCTGGGAGGAATCTGGGTGGCACTATACTGTCAGTGTCAGGCACGGGCAGGCACAGTGTGCCCATGTATGGGGAGGAAGTATGGTTGGCCTTCCAAGACTTACAAGTTCCCTTCTCCAGGGAGCAGGCAGCCAGAGCTTCTGGGTAAGGTTACAACTTGCTTAATTTGGCCTCAGCTAGAACAGAGACCATGGCTGGAGGCCAGGTGTGTCTCTAGTTCACCAGCTCATGGGCCTTTTAACCCTAAGAATGCCCTTTGTAAGACGCAGCAGTCAAGATGCCCAGAGTGGGGAATGGTAATAAAAGGTAACCTTTAGGCCAGGCATGGTGGCTCACACCTGTAATCCCAACTTTTTTGGAGGCTGAAGTGGGAGGATCACTTACAGCCAGGAGTTCGAGTGCAGCCTGGGCAACATAGCAAGACCCCATCTCCACAAAAAATTTAAAAATTAGCCAGGTATTGTGGCACATGCCTATAGTTTCAACTACTCAAGAGGCTGAGGCAGAAATATTGCTTGAGCCCAGAAGTTGGAGGTTACAGTGAGCTATGAGCATGGCACTGCCCTCCAGCCTGGGTGACAGAGTAAAATCCTGTCTCAACAAAAAAAAGTAATCTTTTTCCACAGGCATTATTTCATTTAATCTTCACAACAACCCCAGAAAGAAGACAAAAGGAAGATTAAAATCATCTCCATTTTCCAGGTAACGAAATTGAAGTTTGGAAAGGCTACTTTTCTAAGTCAGGATTCAAATCCAGGCAGCCTGGCTCCAGAGCCTGGTCTGCTGACCACTCACCACCCTGCCAGGCCAGGGCTCAAAGTCAGTACTGCCCAACCCCTGGCCTTGCCCTCTTTCCTCTACATCCTCTCTGGGACAACACAGAGTGGTCTACTTCAAACCTACCACCAGGCTGCTGTCAGACCTGGGGCCTCAGTTTCCATATCTGTAAAACGGGGAGGGAATAGCTGGGCTTGATGATGGTTAGGATCCCTTCCAGCACTATCAGTCTTGGTTCCTTCTAGCGCAAGTGATGTGAGGATGAGCCTTGAACGCCATGGGGTGCCATTTTCACTCTTAGGATTAGTCTCTAGAGCACACATATGCAAAGACATTATGTGGTCAAGAATATTCACTGTACCATTGTTTGTAAAAGCAAAAGACTAGAAGCAGCCTAAGTGTCCATCATTTGGAGACTGTTTAAATGAACTAGAGTAAATCCACTTACTAGAATACTCCATATCCACTACAAAAAGTGAGGCAGATATCTATGTACTAATAGAGAAAAGTCTCCAAGATAATAAAAACAATAATTATTATATGTATATGCACACCACTACATTTGCATTGATAATTTCTGCTACAGGAAACTTAGCCATCATTACCTCCAGGCAGAGGACTAGGGGTTTGCCATGGGAGGAAAATTACTTTTCACTGCATATTCTTTTATACTGTCTTTCCTTTCTCTCTTTATTTTTTCTTTCTCTCTTTTTCTTTCTTTCTTTTTTTTTTCTTTCTTTCTTTCCTTTCTTTCTTTCTTTCGTTCTTCTTACTCTCTCCTCTCTTTCTTTTGCTTTTCGCTGAAACATTCTCTAAGGGTGTTTCTTATTTCTTTTTTTTTTTTTTTTTCTGAGACAGAGTCTCACTCTCTTGCCTGGAGCGAGTGCCGTGGCCTCAGCCTAGCTCACAGCAACCTCAAACTCCTGGGCTCCAGCAATCCTACTGTCTCAGCCTCCCAAGTAGCTGGGACTACAAGCATGAGCCACCATGCCCACCTAATTTTTTCTATATATATTTTTAGCTGTCCAATTAATTTCTTTCTATTTTTTTTGGTAGAGACGGGGTCTCGCTCTTGCTCAGGCTAGTCTCGAACTCCTGAGCTCAGAACGATCCGCCCACCTCGGCCTTCCAGAGTGCTAGGATTATAGGCGTGAGCCACCGCGCTCGGCCTAGGAAATTTTTAAAAAGACACATGCATCTTAAACATTTTATTTTAGCTTAAAACATACAAATGTAGATTGACAGAACATGCATGCAACATGGTTTGCTCCACTTTACCATTACTATATTGCGGACAAGTTTGGATTCAGGCTGTGCCTCCACATAGCATAAAAAGTACATTTGGGCCACAGCACAAATAATTCTGGCTCTGCATTTGTTTTCCCCTTTTTCTTCTTCTATTTATCTTCATTTATTTTTTGATATAGCATACAGACAGTCCCCAACTTCAATGGTTTGACTTGCGATTTTTCTGCTTTATGCTGGCGTGAAAGCCATACGCATTCGGTACAAATCATCCTTCGAGTACCCATTCAACTGTTCTGCTTTTCACTGTGAGTACAGTATTTGATAAATTACATGAGATATTAAACACTTTATCATAAAATAGGTTTTGTTTTAGATGATTTTGCTCAACTGTAGGTTAATGTAAGTGTTCTGAGCATATTTAAAGTAGGCTAGGCTAAACTAGGATATTCTGTAGGTTAGATGTATTAAATGCATTTTTAACTTAGTATATTTTCAATTTATGATGGGTTTATTGGGACATAACCCCATTATAAGCTGAAGAACATCCGTACGTGATGTCTGTATTATACATGATTTCATTTTCCAACAAGATTCCTAAACTATTGTGATATGTCATCTTCCTAAAAAAAAAAATCACTAGAAACTTGATTTGTCAAAAAAGTCACCTAGCTAATAAACTATGATCTGTTTGGTTTTTTTTTTTTTTTTAAGTAGGCTTTGCCCTAGAGACAATGGGAAGTCAAATTAAAATTTTTACGTTAGGGGATTAACATAATCATATTTGTATTTTGTAATTCAGTTAGTTAGAATATTTTTCTTCATGTCCAATCAAAACTTCCATATTCTAATTTAAGCTAATTAAATTTTTAATTTCTCCATGCTTAGTTTTTTGAGGATATAAGGAAACCATGTCATAAAAATATGTATGCACATGAAACTAGTAATCAAGTATATGTTTCTTGGCCTTCTCCTGCCTTAATTACACAACCTTTCCTCATAGGACCCATTTTCCACTCCTTTAATTATCTTTGGCATTCTTCTCTGAATCCTCACACATTTCTCCATCTCCTTGATGAACTGTGGTGACCAAAACTCAATAATGATGCATATTACAGTAGCATTAATACATATTACGTATGTACATATTTCAGTGCTCCCCCCACTTTTTTTTGCAATGGCATTATACTACTGATTCATTTCTTTCAATTATTAATAAAAGAAGACTTTCTTTGATATTTAATGTGCCACTACTTCTTCATCCACTTAAATTGTACAATTGGGACAATGCTTTCCTAGATAATTATTGAGAAAGCTATTAATATTTGTGAAAGAATTAAGAGCTTTGTTAAAATTAAAATAGATTCAATCACTCATTCAACACAGTCACCCTGACAATTCCTCCTTGTTAGTCTGTCATATTATCAAGGAACAAAATTCAATTACTCTGGCAAGATTTGACTCTCACCATACACGGTAGCTGCTTTCTAATGTTTTATGATATTTCAGGTAATCACTTAACAATTGTACAATGGATCAGACGAGCGTCTCTTCAAGTATTGATGGCAGGTTGACAGTATATAATTTTATTCAACCTTTACTGAGATGCTAAGCATATGCAAGGCTTTTGGGGCACATAATGGATAAAGTAAGGGTCTCTGCTTTAAATAACTCACAATTAATACATACACGAAAAATGTAGAAAGTGCTAAGAGAACAAAGTAGAGACAGCAACCAACTCCTGGGAGGAGTGGAGAGATCTGACAACCCTTCAGAGAAGAGGTAGTATTGAGGTATGGAAGAACAAGCGAGTCTTTATCACATGGGAAAAGGAGAGAAAAGAATTACAGGTAGAGGAAACCGCGCAAAAGGTTGGCTGGTACCAGAGTTTGGTATGTTTGCAAGAGGGCACAGCCTCATATTCTCACCCTGGCTAAACATTAGAATCTCTGGGGGAACTTTAACATCTACTGAGGCCCAGCCTCACCCCCAAGAGGCAGGTCAGGATGGGGACTGAGCTTTGATAGTTTTGAAAACTCTCCAGGTGATTCTAATATGCAACCAGGGCTGAGAAGTACAGGACTAGGGCATAAAACCAATGAAGGGCAGTGGGAAAATGGCAGGAAATAGCTAGAAAGTTAGGGTGGAGCCAATTATGAAGGGATATGTGTTTGTCATGCAGTAGAGTTTGGTCTTTATCCTTCAGAAGGGAACTGTCCAGAGTTTTTAAGCAGAGAATTGCCATGAGCAAAATTCCTCTGGAACCTAAATAGATGTTAAAGAGATCAGAGGCAGAGAGATTAGTTAGGAGGCTACTGCAATAGTCCACGTGAAATATGATGAAGGCCTGAACAAAGGCACTGGACTGGGTGAATCTTAGATATAGCAGGAGAATACGGGTTTGAGATAGGGAATGTGTATGTATTATTTGGACAACATGCAGAGATATGGGTTGTTTCCTGGGTGTTGAATTAGAGGTACGTATAAAACCTCTCATTGGAGATGCTCAGTAGGCAGCTGCAAATAGCTCTAAGGTTGTTGTATTTTTTTCCCCAAAGATAGTGTATTATTGGAGCTCTTATTGGGAACAGAGCATTCAGATAAGGTTGATACACTGTACAACTCCAGGATATTTCAGTCACACAGAATATAACATGAATGATACCCACTTGAGCTGTGCAACATGGCGGCCCCAGGTTGGAACAAGGGACATGAGAGTCCCGTCATACTCCTGAATTATTGTTCAACTCTGGATGCTGAACTTCAAGGGAGATATTAAAGAACATAGCAAGGGACCCATATGAAAGCACAAGAACAGGAGGTGAAGAAACACAGGATGCTGGAAGCAAAGGAGACTTGGGAAGCCATGAGAATTGTTTCAAGTATACAAAGGGATATTAGAGAGAAAGATTAGTTGTACTATGCATAGATTTGGAGAAAAGAACCATGACCACTGTCTGAGCTTTCTATTCTCCACATTAGTGAAGTGTTTCTCGCACTGAAAAAATTGAAGTGGTATTAGTCAAATTATAGCATTAGACATGAAGCACCAGTCAACCCACAGTCAATTCTGAGCATATCCTAGCAGGAAGTGGTTAAATACACTTCAGATCAGTATTGTTCAACTATTCAGCCTTTTTGTGGTGGCCCAAATGTGATGATTCATGTCATAATCTGGAAGTAAAGAACAAAAACCTCACTGTTGATCTGGGAAAATAACAGGGTGATGGAAAATGTACTAGAAAAAAGGGAGCTATGGAGGATGCCATTGCTGGTTTACCCAATAGCAATGCTCCCCTTAAGCTTAAACTTCTTGCTTAGTTTGTAGAACCCTGATTTTACTCAGGATTCAACATACTCAGGCATGGCAATCACCTACTCCAGCCCCAGGGCATGAACTACGATCAGTCTAAGCCAAGCAAATAATTCCCCTTCCCACTAAAAATTGTTTAGGAGTGGGACTATGGCTCTGACCATGAGATTGAAAGGAAAATAAGCTCCTAAGGGAGGAGGAAGGCCTCTGAGAAAGAACCTGCTCCTTAATAAAGACAGTTGACAAAGAGACTGCCCCATGTCTCTTCCTTGAACATGGCTGTGTAAAGCTGTGATATTTAGGGCTGGGGCTAAGGTGATTAAGAGACACGAGACTACGAGGTGACTATGAGACATCAACTCCATAACTGACTATGAGATCCCATCTGCAGAGGAAGGATGACCATAAAGAAAGAGGCTGATCCTTGATGACATCAGTGGGCTGCCACATGATTCCTGAAAATATATGCCTTTGGTTTCTTGTTCTACAACCTAATTGAAGGTCTTTGTTGAAGAAGCCACTGTTAGTGTATCCAGTACAGTCAAAAGCATCCCTGATACAGTGGGCCAAGGCTACCTTAGGAGACAAAATACAAACATCTCTGTGGGAAGTGATAGACCTTTATAGTTAGCATAGTTTTGAAGACTGAAGAGGTGTGTAACTGGAGACAAATTAGAAATAGTAGTTCTGTATTAACCTAATGTTCATTTTCCATCCATCATAACTTGCTTCCATTATGAAAGAACCTATGATACAAATAAGATGCAAATCATTGTGGTACAACAAGGAATGTCCATAAATGGCCCTAGGTATCACTCAGGGTTGCCTCAACAACTAGCTAGCTGGAGCCGGGACTTCCTTCTTCTCCTCAGGGTGTTTCCAAACCCCAATTCCCTGGGGCCTTAAAGTCCCCCCATGGTGAGCAGATGGATTTCCCAGAAAACTGTAATACTATCTACTGCTGGCACCTAAACCTAGATTCGGCAAGTTGTCTGATTATTTCCCCACAGATAAATACTGTTCTCATGCCCACACTGCATGTTCAACAAAGTACCACGGCCCTGCATGACTTTCCATGAAGATGGTGAGAAACTGGGACATCCAAGCCTCTCTTTCTTGCTATCCCTTGATTTGGAAATTGCTCTCCAATAAAACCTACTCCTTAACCCACGCTGTGTGACCTTGTGGAATCTCGTCCTAGCCCTGTAACGGGGCAGGTGACAATTATACAGGGATCCCACCTTGCATTACGAGTGGGGCCCAATATGGGGGCCACTCTGCATGTCACTGATAATGAAATCTACTACATGTAGCCACAGAGCTTAAGTCAAAGGCAACCAAGGGAAATACAGAACTCTCAATCTGAGTTTTAGCAGGAAAAAAGTTTCAACATGCTATGACTGTTTGTTTGTATATCCTTCCTCGATACGTAGTGGGAGACATTTATATCTGCAGATTTAGTTCTTCTAAGAAAGAAGCAAATGTCAAAGACGTAAAATGCTTATGTCATAGCTATTCTTTTTTAAAAAGTTGGGTACTTCAATATATCTTATTAACTCAGTGTTTGGGACTGTTCATGTAAAACAACAGCCATTAAGCTACCCTATGTCTTTAATTGTATCTAACTCAAGTCTCAAGTCAGTATAAAGACAAATCACCTTCATGTCATTTTGGTTCCTCTCAAGCATATCATTCTGTTTGTCAACACAACATTTCACCCTTAAGTTGTCCCATTAAGACCTCAGACCATAAGTATTAGTACAAGACAGTCTCTACTGTTGGGTTCTTTACAATTTGGTAAAAAGGCCAACTATTGCCTTTTGTCTTTTCTATGGTTGTGAGGTTTACTCACATTTATATTGCACAATATAGAAATATGTAAAACATTCATTTTTATAAAGTAGATAAACATATATTTCAGATATCCTTGTATATCTGAAATATGCTCAAGATGTTAAAGTATCAACAAAGTATTGCTTAAATAAAAAATTAAGTATAAGGCACTATGCTCAGTACTGAGATGTAAGATCCAAAGAGCTGTGAGTGGTAGATCTGGCCTCTGGGGACTTCCTGTGTAGCTGGAGAAGTGGAACATACACAAATGACCAGGAGACACTGCATTTGGGGTAAGTTGCCAGTAGGAGTGGAACTGAGAGTGCTACACAAGAGAGTGGTACACAAGAAAGGAGAAGTCACTTTGCTGATCACTGGCTAGGAATCTAAAGGAAGGTTCTGGGCCACTAATCTCTAAATAATGGCTAATTTCTCTTGTTAGGGACATATCACCAATATTCTGATCCATGTATAACTGACAAAAAATAATCTTTAAAAAATGTAAAAAGTTTCCCACAGCTGCTCAAACAAATTTCCACAAAGTTGGCAGGTTAAAATAACAAATTTATTCTCTCACATTTCTGGAGCCCAGAAATCCAAAACCCGTATCACTGGGCTGAAATCACTTCCTCCATAGGCTCTAGGAGGAATCCATTTCTTGTCTCTTCCAGCTTCTGGTGGCTGCTGGCACTCCTTGGCTTGTGGCCACATCACTCCAATCTCTGCCTCTGTGGTCACGCTGTCTTCTCTTCTGTCTTCAAATCTTCCTCTACCACTTTCTTGTAAGGATTTGTATTTACGTTTAAGACCTATGTAGATAATCCAGGATAATCTCTTCATCTCAAACTCCTTAATTTAATCACATCTGCAAGCTCTATTTTGCCACAGAAGGTAACAGTCACAGGTTTCAAGGATTAGGACTTGATGTCTTTGCGGGATATTATTATATTTAGCCTACCACTCTTCAACAATATGTCCCAAAGACCTTCATACAATCATCTAAATTACAGCAGCAGTGGTTTTCATTCATTCAAACTTGAGTGCTTTAGGAATGAAATCAGAAATCCAAGCTCACTTACCCAATGAACAAAGGCATTCCTTTTTGAAATACAGAGCATTCTTCTCTTTAACTTTGCACAGTGGACAATACTTTGCAATTCTGGCCTGAAATATCTGAGTACATGACATTAGCATATACAGATTCCAGGCTGTGTGGACCAGAAATTGAAAACTGCAGTCTAGGGATTAAATCTCAGATTTAAAAATAGGAAATTTCATATGTAAAACCCGATTTGGGGCTTCTCTGGAAAAACTGAAGAGCTAACCACATCGGGTCCTTATTCCCGCAAGGTAATAAGAAGCTAGAGAAGCGTCCCCTCTTCCTGGGGCTAGGCATGCGCTCTGCAGCTCACCATGGCCTCCACCTTCTCTGTTGTCATTTGCCATTGGTTTTTTTCAGTTGTCTTTTTTTTGTGCCTTCACAGCCACTTGTTTTACTGGAAAAAAAATATTTCTCTGTTCCTATACCTCTATCAAAAGTGACAAAGTAAAAGAGTGAAAAAGAAACCCCTCATGTTTAAAGAAAAATCGGAAGAGAACAAAAGAAATTGTTCTTTTTTAGACAAGAAGAGCGATTTCTTACTGTTTGACAAGCACACAGTCATCTTCCCTGAGTCTTTTACATCTCCTCTGTGGCTGACAGTATTGAAATTCAGCTCCTGGTATAGACAGTTAATACTGCCTGAGAAGTGAGTGCAAAGCAGTGGCCCAGCCATTAATTTGGGACTTAGCATGTTAGAACCGCCAGTACTTCTAAATACTGCTCTGACTCCAAGAATTAACTTGGATAAATTACTCACTGTAACTAATCCATACATAGCACCCTCATATATCAAATACGCCAAAAATGTGATAATAATTTTAGTATTTACTATGTGCACAATACTGTTTTAAATGCTTTGCATACATTAATCCATTTAGTCCTCACAATGCTACCAGGTAGTTACTATGATTATCATCTCTACAGGTAAGGAAACTGAGGCACAAGCAACTTGTCTATAGTACGATTATCATCATCCTTCACATTTTACAGATAAGGAAATTGAGATGCAAGTTATGTGTCCAGCTTATACAACTAATGTGGTAGAATTGAGATAGGAACCCAGGCTGTCTATACCAAACTTAAGGGAAAGGTTTCAGAAGATCAAAAGACCAGGAAATCTTTGGAGGATCTGAGCATGAGAGAAGTACAAGAAGTACCTTGTATCTCAAAGTCCAAATATGGAAACCAGTGACATGGCGGTGCTCTAGTTGGCTTCTTTCTGCAATCAAACATGAGCAAACCCACCAGAACCCCCAGCAGCGCTAACATGCCCACCACAGAGCAAAGCAAATGCAAAGAGACTGTTGCCTGCTTCCATTCAGCACACTGATCAGCTGTGACTCAGGACATCTCTTGGTCCTTGGGTTTACTTTTAGGGGAATCAGGGCATTGGGCCTGATGATACGAGGTGGTTTCCTCCTCTGACGCTCTGTGATTCTGTGATTGTACGTCAGGAATCAAACAAACAAGCATTTGTCTAAAAAAATTAGATAAATGTTTCTGCTTGTTGGGTCACACGCACAAAGGTTAGAGAAGACAGTGCCCCGGAGAGACGCTGTAAGATAGGTACCACTGGCCCAGTGCCTCAGCCAGGCCACATGAACGTGAAGAATTGACTCCTCTTCCCAGCCCACACGCCACCTCTCTGGAGCCTCTCGCCTCAACCCACAGACAGACCTAGTGAACAGCCTCTCACCTTGTCCTCACCTCCTGGCAGCCCCTTCCCCATGGCGAATGACCTGCAGGCCTGCCCCTGCATCAGCCTGGCCACTCTCCAGGCTTCCTTCATCTTTCTCTCTCCTACCTCACGCTGCGCTTGCACACAGCAAGTCCTCTGAGGTTCTGTGAATGGCCCGAATTTGAATTAGGTCTTTGCTATTTATTTTCTGTACCACGTTGAGTAAGTATCTCAAAATTCTCAGTGCTTCTATTTCTTCATGTGCAAAGTAAAGATAACCAAACTTTTGACCAGAAATGTTTTGAAGTTCTGAGGTGGAAGAATGGTGAATAACAAGAATGGCTGGGCAGGGCCCTCCCACAACAATGCTGGACCACTGAGTCTCAGAGAATCACATAAAGGCCCCCTGCATGCCAGCAGATCGGGCCTTTGGCCTTTAGGTAAGGCTGTATCCAACTAACAGAGAAAGACAGCTTGATTTCTCTCTCAAAGAGTTCCAGCAAATCTTTGAAATAAACGTTATGATTTTCCTGGCCAGGTGACTTTGGGGAAAACTTTCCTGTGATTTGCCCCAATTCCCTCCCCTCGGCTTCAATCCTCAGTGGAGGCGAGGAACATCTGCTCATGGCCAGCAGCTTGAATCAGGTGCCTTGCTCATTCACAGCCTGGAAAACAGAGGCCGGGGCCAGGGACAATAGGAGTCTGTTCTTTATTTTGAAAGCTTGATCACTGCATTAACGGTAACATTATTTTCTAAGACAGAAGACAGAAAATTACATGCAAATTTGGGATTCTCTGGGAGTTGGGGTTTACCAGGCCCATTTACACCATTCATACCCTTAGGAGGAGCTTGTGTCCCTTAGCCTTCATTGTCTGTCCCTGAAAAGATTCTGTAACTTTCATCTATCCTCATAGGAAAAGTAGATAATGTGCAAAGTCATTAAGTGACTCTTCTCATGGTGCTTCTGAGTTCCATTACACCTTTACGGGCTTATAATTACACTTCGTATTCTAGGTTCAAATGTGTCATAACTTTATAAAAGTCAGTTAATACTGTTTATTTTAAAAAGGTACTAAAAATAGTACCTCTGGGTTTACATTTTTCTCCCTGGAGCCTAATTCTTCTGCTTATATACATTTCAGCAAACAAGTTTTTTAAGCATTTTGCCTCTTAGACTACTGCTTTTTTCTTCATTGGGAATGGCAGCTACAAGGCTAAAAAACCTTCTTTATCAGGAACTGGCTTTGTCTACCTTGACAGAGAAGTGCATTAAAGATGTGTTCAGTTATTCCATCAACTGGATGATGGCAAGAGAAGACAATGAGTTATTTGGTGTGCCTCTTCTATGCCCCAGAAACTGTGCCATGCCTTTACCAGCGTCTCTTCCTTCAACCTCAGCCTCTGAGTAAAAACTCCTCATGCATCAGGTCCTTAATCCCATGAAAACGGTCCACAACTTCCTGTCGCTTCTCCTGCAATACCAAAGGTGCTCATGCCACGAACCTTTTAAAAAAAAGTCTTGAATCACTTGCAGATGATTTTTAAACTAGGACACATAGGTAGCTTTTGTGGACTGTGAAGAACCGAAGTAAGAGCAAAATATTAAAGAGCTTGAAAAAAATAACTTTACCCTGACCTGTGTGGACTCTTGTTCCAGGTGATCCATCAGCTTAATGAAAACTGTGGAGGGTGATAACAGTTCCAGCTCTGACTGCTTGCCTGATTGCCACCCCATGTTTTAGGGGTGGGCAAGGCAGGGTGCGGAGAAGATGGAGGAGGGACTAAGAACATACCACATATTCAAGCTGACATTACAGCATATTTAACAAAGGAGCTGATCTCAGTGTAAGATGCTTCACTATCACATATCACAAATCAATAAAATGAATTAAGGAAGTAAAGGCTTCATGTAAAAATAAAATAGGGCAGGGTCAGCAAACTTTCTGTGAAGGGTCAGTAAACAGTTTAGACTTTGAGGTCTATCTATCTGTGTCACAACTACGTAACTCCACTGCTATTGCACATGAAAGCAAAGACAATAGTATATAAATGGGCATGGCTGTATTTCCAATACAACTTTATCCAAAAAACAGGCAGCGGGAACGATTTGGCTCATAGGCAATGTCCAAAAGGACAAAACCATTAACAACTGCCTTCTGGGAACTACAAGTTCACGCAGATAGTGACTTTCATGATATTGTCAAATACGTAGTTGGACATCACACCATAATACTTTATCTTCTTGGTTCTGGGGCATTATCTTTTACAGTAGCCACAAAGGCAGTCCCATGTTATTTGTACTTTATCACAGGTCACACTTCACCTAGAGAAAGGTAAAACGTGATTCACACTGATCTTTCCTCAAAAATGCGTGGTGCTTACAAGCTCTGGGGCATCCCTGGACAATTTACCAAGTGGCTACTAAGGGTCTTCGGTGTGGTGGGAAAAGTACCAAATGAAATGTGAGGTACTATTACAGACCTTTCATTTCAAAAAATTGAGTCACCATGACAGTCATCCTCTGGAAACTACAAGTTCATGCAGATAGTAACTTCCATGATATTGGCTAACATAGTCGTACATTACCATAATACTTTATCTTTTTGGTTCTGAGGCATTATATTCTATAGTAGCCACAAGGGCTACTAAAATCTACAAAAAATTTAATGTAAGATTAAATATAACCAAATGCTAATTAGTATAGATTTGAATGGTAAATTCAATAGGACCTAAGTTTGAAGCATAACGTTGCAGAAACTCCAAACTATAGAATTAAGAACTTTTTTTTTTCTGTAAGGGACCTTAATGATTATCCAACATCCTCATTTTACAGATAAGATCCAGAGACCCAACAAAGAAGAATAGAATCCGTGTTATCTTCAGAGTAGCTTACTTTTTAAATGTGTGAATATAACACACATTTTACAGAGTATTAAAGGTGTATTAAATCCTCCCTACTTTTCCTTTGGTAAAAGGCACATGAATATTTTGCTACTCCTAGGCCCAAATAGTTAAAAAAAAAAAATAGTGGCAGATCTTCAAAGATGTGCTTTCTTCAAACTCAGACACAACTTCACAGGTCAATAAACAAAGGATTTGATTCCAGCCTGCACAGGTGAGTCCCACCACAAGACACTCTTCCTAGGAGGACTTCGACTTTCAAAGCACAGTGAGTCATGTGTATAACGTGCAAGGACACTTAAGTTGTCTGTGGAGGGAAATCAAGAAGGGAAGCTTTTCTGCTTGGATTGATTATTTCCCTAATATCCGTTGAATAGTAGTATTTTCCTAACGTTGGACAGCAGCTTACTAGGAGCAGAAAGATTGAGTGTGAATGCCATATCGACCTTGGTGACCACCTCAGGTGGACTTGAACTGCTTCTTTTACTACTTCTTTGGCTACTATCAAAGGCATCTCTGATTTTCTTCCTGCCACAACACTTCCGTAGCATTTTGATGCAATTTGCACCAGAAAATGATTTGCTTCACCAAATTCTTTGTACAAGGTAATTTTCTAGAACACATGTATTTTGATAAGGAAGTTAAAACTGTATTTGGAAGGTAAACGCAACCACAAACTAGGATACAATTACACTGTGACCTCAAAATGATATCTGTGTAAGTCATCTGGCACACACCTCTGTTTGCCCATCCTCCCAGTCAACCAAATCAACCACAAACACTGAGGTCCACAGATACGTAATTTCTGATACTGTAGACATAGGCCCTTCTCAGAGTGCCACGACTGCCAAAGACCACTGATGAAAGAATCAATAGTCCAGTGAGATACTATTGACATGCTTTCAAGTCAAGGTATACAGAAAGGTCATTGTACCCAGAATTCTGCCAAGAAACTACTAGGCAAATATACATACTCACACAGACCACCCCCCCAAAACAGAAAAATGCATTTTACAAGGGCAGGCATCAATAGAAGAGTTAGGTACAACTCCAACTCAGCAAGATCCTACAAAATGAAATGGAGGAGCTTGCCGCAAAAGCAGCAGCAAAAAAAAAATTTTTTTAAGGCAGTAGTGTTCCTGGCAAGGTTCAGATGGAAAAATAGCAACACATCCCAGAAGCAGAGCTGTAGCCAGGAATAATCTAAGCTCAAGCCATTTTAAGTAAGGGCAGGATAATACTTACTAAGGATGCACTGCATGGTTATCCTGGTCCTCTGGGCTTCTAGGCTGAGCCATGACCAAATAATATATGCTACCCGTTCAGGACTCGGCTAGTCATTGCTGAGGGATGAGCAGACCTTTGTCAGGTGTATGCTAGTTACTGAGTATGCACAGTAGACTATCTTCACACCACAACTGGCTGGGGGAAGCATTTCCCCTATTTTACACATGACAGGATTAACACTAAGAGAATTCCACGAGGTCACACGACTAATATTAGTAGAGTCAGGCCCTGATCCCAATTCTGCCTGACTCCAAAGCCCATGATGCTACATTATCATGCATAAAATATGGCTTCTGCCCTAAAGAGGCTTAAAATAACCTAAACCAATTAGAGATCAATACAGCCAATATAATGAAGGGCTAAGAAACAAGTATCTTGAGACTTTAAAGACAGAGAAGACATTATGAAAGAAGGAGGACTCAGCTTCCTCCTCTGAGGAGGGGTATGAGTTGCACAGGAGAGTACAGTGAAGGGAGGGAGTTTCTAGGGAGAGCAACACAAGCAGTGACAATGCAGTGGGAAGGAGGCTGGCCCCCTTTGCAGGGCAGCAAGAAGACCAGATGCACAGAGCACAAAGACGCATGCTGAACTGGAAATAGGATTGAGATAGGAAGGGTGAGCTGATTATGGAAGGCCCTGAAAAATCAGATATGTTATTTTAGACTTGAGATAGTAGATAATGGAGAGGAACTGAAGGTTGCAAGGCCAAGAGAGGCATGCAGTGATCATTTAAAAAGATTAGATTCGCAACTGAATGCTGAAAAGATGAGAGGGAAGCTTCTCATTCATTCACTATCTGGCAAATATTTAATGGGGGCTTATTAAGGATCAGGCTTGGGAGGCCAACTAAAAGGCTGTTCCAGTACTGCAGGAGAGGAAGGGTAAGGTTCTGGATTAGAATGCAGGAGGAAGGATCTATAGAAAATATGTATCAAAGGTTTTGATGACTCATTGATATAAAGGATGAAGAAGATTATGAAAAAAATTATTAAAGATAATTCCAAAGTTTCAAGATGGACATAATTTCCACCTTTACTAGGAACCTCAAAAAGCAATGAGAATAAAATGAATGATACAATTATAAAAAGGACCTTGATGATGTTGAACAGTCAATAAATAAAACTCCAAAAAGGCCTGTTCTTGATCTTGGTAGCTCATTTACACATAGTCTGTAGGGAAGAAACTTGAGAGAGAAAAAACATTTCTTTGTGACTAAATGCCGAGTTCCCTTGGCAAGGACAGCGTGGGTCTGCCTACTCAGACAGGCTCCATCAACCCTCCAACACACCCCTCTACCATCTGAAACTAGATTGGTATTAACTAGATTGGTACACCCCCGCCCCCAGCCACCAGTTTTGACTTTGGAGAAGGGGACAAGGCAAAGTGGAAAGGGAGAAACAAAAAGTGGGCAGGGTCACTGTAAGGCTGGACCTTAGGGATCAAGACTCGTATAGGATGTCATTTTAAATAAAGAGTCCCAGCACTGCTTTTATTGCTACACCCACTTCCTAGTGTTTTACAATTCCTGGTCCTCAAATAGATAGGAAGCCCTTAAAGATTCTTTACTAAATTGTAGCGCTTTGTTTAGAAACTATTTCAAATGTGCATATTTATGCATATGTTAACTCCTGGCACAGTTAAGCATATGATGGAGACACAAATTCTTCTTAATAATTTGTAGGCTGACTACACAAATTTAAAGCTCATTTAAATTTCACATTCGGCAATGATACCATTCACTATTGGAGCACACCTTGAAACCCCACTCACAGGGAAATGTGAGAAATGAAAACCGCAACTATCAAACTTTTATTACTACAAAGAGTGCACCTGGCCAAAATAAAAAAACACAAACACCAATACCTTAGAGAAATCCAGCCCTGCTTGCAAAATTCAGGGTAGTATTCCCTCAGCCTAGTTTGTCCAGCTTTAGCAAAAGCAAGTCTCTGTTTAGTTTTAAGTAGAAAGGACCACTCTTCTCTGCAGAACGATGCATTAAACTACATTACATATAACCCCCTAGATGTTGGCGTCAAACTTTAAAAGGTTAGCATTACAAAAGAGACGGTTGCTCTGGAAAATCCTTCAACATCCATCTCAGAACATCTACTCAGATTATTAAGAAAGAAATCAGAGCAGAAAGAAATCCTGTGAAAAATGGTTGCAAAGAAGTATGTAAGGATTCTTGCTCAGACCCCTTGCGGGACAGCCAAGGGCCTAGTCAGGAAATTCCAAGACCAAGTCCTCAACATCCCCCAAACGCGCTTCACATCGGCTAGGATCTTACCCCTCTTCAAAACTAATAGGTAAACACGCATCAAAATCCTCCAAACTCTGGAGAAACGAGTTTTCATGCCAGGAGGAGAGACCCACCGGAGAGCGGAGAGAAACTGTAACCCATTAGCCTTTTCCTGCCTCTCCGATCCACCTCCCCTCGCCCCGCGGGACCGACCACCCGCCAGGGGTCCCGCCGCAGTCCTAGGCCAGCACCTGGAGTGACAGGTCGCCCGGTAGGAGCCCCTAAGTCCCCAAGCCCCACTTACTGGCGCCGCGAACACAGGCGGGGGCCCGCCCCTGCGGTGAGCGTAGCTCCTTGGCGAGCCGGGCGCAGCCGCTGGCTCGGGACTGGAAATGGGGACGACCCCTGCTAGGACAGGCCTAGGGCTCCGTATGGGGACGCCCGGGAGGTGCGGCGAGTCGCACGGGCCGCACGGCGCATGGTAGTGCAGCAGGAACACGGCCGTTTTCCAGCCTCCGGCAGGAAAACAAACAAAAGGCTGGGTGGCTTCTAGTGGGGACGACCGGCCGCTTTCCCTGGGAAAAGTTACCCTGCAGCTCCCCTCGCTGGCCCTGCGCGTCCCTGCACCGCGGCCACTTCGCCCAGGGGCGCCGCGCCGCTCCGCCCGGCCGAGGGCGGCCCTGAGCCCGGGAGCCCTCGCCGCCAGCCGAACGCTACCGCGACCGCCACTCCAAACGCACGCCTGGGACAGGTCGCCTCTGTCAACCACCCAGATTCAGAAATGGAGGCTGTCGATGCACGTTCTGAGTACACTTAATCGAAGGTAATCATGGTCACAACATTTTCCCGATGTTAAAACACGCAGCTGATGCCACTGCATTGTATACTCAAAAATGGTGAAACGGCAACTTTTGTTACCTATATTTTACCACAATAGAAAAATATTTAAAATAAAAACGCAACTGATTGCCTGTTGGCATTCATTTGAACTCTCAAGAGTTGTTATATTGTGAGCAACTTCAGTTTGAAAGACTGGATTCTCATCCAGGTGGGAAACTGGCTAGATATCCTCCACACAATGTAACTAGTTATGTGAAATCTGACACTAACACATTCACTTATGTCATAAGTTATGGTGTAGGTATTACCTTAAATCATCCTCATAAGGCTGAAGCGCTTTGAAAGAAGAAATTGCTTCCAGGGCCCCGGTTTAAATTTACATAATTTTTCTAAGCCTTGGGTTCTCAAACGTTGGCAGGAAGTATCATCTCCACCTGGAGGGCTTGTTAAAACAAATTCATGGGCCCCACCCCAGAGTTTCTGGTGCTTGTGTTGCTGGTCCGGGGAATCACATTGTCCTGAGCAACACAATTTTAATAAAGCAGTAACCCTTTAACACTTTGTGGATTCTTCTCTGAGCTGAAATTTCCGAGCTCATCAACCCATCAATTGTCTCTCACTATTTTTTATTTTTGAAGTCCATGGACTGAATAAAGATAGACTGTTTTTTACTGAAAGAATCTATATCAAAGGCCTGCATCCCTCTCTCCTCTTGCCCTTGTGGAAGAAACTTGCAAGATACCAGATAGTCAAACTTCCTTTGACTTCCTCTCCCAAACAGGCAAGGGTTATCTGGTCACTTGACAAATGTGTAACACTTATCTACCTTTGCGTTTACCTATATAAACCATATGGCAAATGAAAATTGAAAATCATTACCAGTGAAAAAATAGGGAGACAAGAGGGAGCCTAACAAATCATACATATACTACTCCTATGAAAAGCAATTTTTAAAGTAAAATAATCAATTCGATTAAAAGTCAAATTCAATTGTCCAAGCAAGTCTACTTGGCAAATAGAGGTACTGTCTTGGTATACCTTTAGCAAGAGTTCACTGGGCTAGTAAGTAGCTTCAGTAGTTATGGCCTCAGGAAAATTATAAGCCTGTAAATATAATATGAATAGATAATATAACAAGGCCTGGAGGATATAGTGGAACTGATCTAAAATAGAAAATTAGCTATGAAGCATAACAATATTTTAATAAAATATTGTTACTCAACTTATCTTTACAAATATTAAGTTTTATTTCATTACTTGCTAAAAATAATAGAAATCATCTGTGCTAATTGACCAGAATATTTTAAATTAGTCTTCAACACTTTTAATGAAATAAACTCATTCTGAAAATATTTCAGTACCTTATTCTTAGTTAGCATTCAAGAGTCACATTTATCATTTTCTTCTGTTATAAATCCTTAGATTTAACCCTTTCCCCCAATTTAAATTTCAAAATCCAATTTTAAAGAGTTCAGTGGGAAGAAACTTAACCTTAAGAGACCTAAGCTCTAAAGTCTCCACTGAAAACTAAACACTTGAATTTTTGGCCTCTTCTAAACATGAAGGTACTTTGTGTACTTATCTGACTTAGGATGGAAATAAAAACACACTCCATCCGAAGGGTGAATTCTAATATAAAAACATTGGCATTTGGACTTCTTTATTGTAGCTCTTCTTTCTCTCTTTGCTTCCATTTCTCTACCTAAGATATACCGCATTTCTAAACTCTCCAGAATAAAATAATGGATTAGAAATTTAAACTTTAAGCTCATTGAATATTTGGAATCCTGACGACTTTTTTTTTTAATTTTATTTATTTATTTTTTTATTTCAGGATATTATGGGGGTACAGATGTTTAGGTTATGTATGCTGCCCTTCCCCCCACCAAGTCTGAGTTTCAAATGCATCTGTCCCTCCGTTGTGCCCATCGCACTCTTTGTGTATGCATATACCACCGGTCCCCTTCTCCTCCCTTCCCCGCCCCTCCCGCCCCCCCCCCCACATATAATAGATGTTTTTCTTATATGTGCACTTATGTGTTGGTGAGTTAATACTAATTTGATGATGAGTACATGTGGTGCTTGTTTTTCCATTCTTGGGATACTTCACTTAGTAGAATGCGTTCCAGCTCTATCCAGGAGAATACAAGAGGTGCTATATGATCATTGTTTCTTAAAGCTGAATAGTACTCCATGGTATACATATACCACATTTTATTAATCCACTCATGTATTGATAGACACTTGGGTTGTTTCCACATCTTTGCAATTGCGAATTGTGCTGCTATAAACATTCGGGTGCAGGTGTCTTTTTTATAGAGTGTCATTTGATCTTTTGGGTAGATGCCCAGGAATGGGATTGCTGGATCGAATGGTACTTCTACTTGTATCTCCTTAAGGTATCTCCATATTGC
>CAUYSK010055027.1:0-74861 GCA_963575035.1 Avahi laniger | reverse complement strand
AGATGGGAGGATTGCTTGAGGCCAGGAGTTCAAGACCTGTCTCCACAAAAAATAGAAAAATTAGCTGAGTGTTGTGGCTTATACCTGTAGTCCCATCTGCTAGGAAGGCTGAAACAGGAGGATCACTTGAGCCCAGGAGTTGGAGGCTGCAGCGAGCTATGATGATGCCTCTGTACCCTAGCCCAGGCAAAAGAACGAGACCCAATCTCAAACACACACACACACAAAAAAAGAAAACTCTTGTATTGACTTTTCTTATTCTATTCCTATGTTCTTTACATTTGTTCATTTGCATTAGAAAGATTAGTTATTGGTTAAAAAGAAAAAGTTATTAACAAAGAATTAAATTCAGCACAATACTTTGTAAACACTTTTGAATGTTTACAAAGATGCCACCAATTTTGGAAGTGGTTAATCATGATGTTTTCAAGTACCACATAAGCATAATAATTGCAAAGGCCTTGAGGAACCATATGAGTTTAATGCTTTTGGAATCAAGATAAAAACATGTCATCAAAATAGTTGTTTTAGAAATATTCTTCCTAGAACAAAGAGGAAAAAATAATGGAAAAAAAGAACAGGCTATGTTTAATATGAATTGGAGGGAAACAGCACCCACCCAGATTGCTCTGAACCAATGTCACGGGTGACGCTGGCACAATGTTGGTGATTCATCTGAACTGCAACTTACTTTAGCCCAGGAAATTTCTGTATCCAGGTCACCAAGCAGACCTTCTGCAGTGGACTTCTGTACCAATTCAGTTTCAGTAACAGAAAGCCACTCCGAGAGAGAAGCAGCCTCTTTCTTCATTTTCCGGGCCAACTGGGATGCTCTTTCCAGATCCTGTTTTCCTTCTGTCACCTGAAAAGGAGACAGACAGGGAGACAGAGGTCGAGATTAGGATAGGAATGAACATAAATAGGAAGGAATCAGAATGTTAACTAAAAGTCCAAACTGATTCACAGTTAACCCCCATATATCACCTTTATCTCTAGCACCTTAAATCACTCCAAACTGAGGTTTCTGCAAGGAGACAACATACTGTAGTGGCTCAGTGTCAGCCCTGGGTTTTAATCTTAGCTCCACAATTTACCTCCTAAGTGCCATTGGTAGAGGGATAACCCTCAAAAGATGGTAATGAGTAGTAACTGAGAGGAGCAGACATACACAGGTTTTGCTCCAGTCGTTGGAACAAAGTTCAGAAATCAATACATAGTATCGATTATAATTTTGAAGAGAAGATATCTTAGAATCCTCTCAATGAAGGACTCTGCTTAAAAAATACATACATGCTGTATTATAGGGATTTGAGGGGAAAATAGCACTATTTTCACAACTACATATTTGAAAACTAAACAAATAACTTAAAATACAGTACATGAAGCAAAATGAACAGAACTAACATTACCAAGCTCTTAATATAGCTTCTGCGTTGTGTTAAGGAATCTTACATGTTATGCGATTATCACAAAAGCTTCTGTGATAGGCACTCTTCTTCCTACTTTACGAATAAGAAAAACGAAGCTCACAGAAACTAGGGTTAAGACCAGGGTGGCAAAGCCACCAGACTGAGCTCAGTCTGACCCTTCGCATTACATAATGATGCTCTCAAACCGAGAGCTACCATTCACAATGTACAGCTGAGATAACACTTTAAAGGATACCACAACACATACATAAGTTCTTAATTTTATGTGCACATATGTGCAGATAATAACATCTAAGTAGGAGAGTGACAAATCATATATGAGATGAAATTTCCTCAGATGATATAAAATGATATAAAGACTGAATTTTGTTAATAAGTAACAAGAGATAACATTTCTCTTTTCTTGTTCCCTGTGTTTAATTTCACTCTTCCATAGTTAGAAGATTCATTATTATAAAATTCTTTCTTAAAAGTATAATTTTTTCCCACAGAATTTAATTAAAATTCATGGCTCTAAATTAATGGCACCTCAATGCAGACTTTAGGATATAAATACTTGGATTATATTAAAGGGTATTAGATAGTCAAATGATACTTATCTGACTTTGACATGCCAGGCAGCTACACAATCATCATAAAACTTAATGTCACCAAAGATTTGTACATAAACAGGAAGAAATAATTTACAGTTCAACTCAAAACAATTTACACTTTCCTCAATCTGATCAATACATTTTAAGATGTACTGGATGTTGAATTTGGACTTACCAAGTTGTAAATCCTCTATGAAACCATTGATCCCTCCTCCCCCTTGGATATGCAAACATTTCCCTCTCAACAAGATCACTCCCACCAGCTGTCAAACACTCAATCCTCTCACACTCAAAACACCATCTTCATTGGCCTCAGCTCCCCTAACGACTTTCCTCTCTCCCCCTTCCCCACGCGGACCCTCATCACCACATTCTTAAAGTACTGTCTCCATGTCCTCACCTCCCACATAGACCTCACACCCTGATGCTCTAACTTCTACCTCCATCACTCCAGAGAAATTGCCGTTGCTAAGTTCGATAATAACCTCAAAGGCAACAGATCTAATAGACATTTTTAAGTGGACATCATATTTAACTGTCAATAACATTCAAAACAACTGACTACACTCATTCTCCAAATATCGTCTTCCCCTGGCTTCTCCAGTGTGCCTATCACTTATTGCTACTTATTTCAGTTTCTTTTGCAAGATTATCTTTCTGAAGTTTCTTACTAAATGACGTAATTCCTGAGACTTGGTCAAGGGCCCTCTTCTTTTTCACCATATCCTGTCCCTAGGCAATCTATCATCCCTGTAAACGTTAATTACTGCCTCTATGCAGATGACTCATAAATCCATCTTTGCAGCCCAGATATATTCCCCAGGTCTGAATAGCCACATGAATATCTGACATCGCCGATTAACATTCTCAAAGGCACTTAAAATATCAATATATCAAATACATGCTTATGGTTTCTGCATGTCCTTCCAGCACCTTTCCTTTCAGCACCCCATCCCAATGATGGCACCACCCACAAAATGAAGCAGAAACCCAGGAGCCTTCCTTGGTCTCTCCCTCTCCTGCACCCCTATATCTAATCCATCACCAAGTCCCATTGATTTCACTTCCTACATATGTCTGAAATCAATCCATTAATTCCATCTCCACTGCTCAAGCCATCATCGTCTGTCACTTGGAGTACAACAGTGACTTCCTAACGGTTCTCCCACATCCACTCCTGCCTCTCTCCAATTTATCCTCCAAATAGCAACGAGTGATCTTCTAATAAACATGTCTGAGCATGTTATTTCCCTACTAAACACTCCGCAACAACTGATAGATGCTTTTGAGACAGAGATTAAAATCTTTAACACGAACTCCATGACTCTGGAAGGGTCTGTGTCATCTCCCCAACACCATGTTCCTCACACTGGCTCTCTCTGCTCTAGCCACACAAACGTACCATGCTGCCTCCTGCCACAGGACCTTTACACATGCTGTTCCATTGGTCACATAAGTTCTTCCTCTGGTTTCACCCAGGTTATTCCTCCCGTCCTTCAGATATCAGCGTATGCATCACTTCCCCATGGAAGCTTTCTTAACCCAAGACACAGCCAAATCTCCCTTTACCTATACTCTTAAAGCACCATGTACGTTCCTTTATAACACTTCAGATTGATAATCTGACATTACTTCGTGTGACTCCTTGATAAATGTTTTCCACTTTCTTAAGTTCCAGTAGACAGTATCCCTACTGCCTATATAACTCCTGACACACAGTCTCAGTTGAATGAGACTTTAAATGAGAAAATAAATTAATGCTAAAATCAGTGACAATAAGAGGATTAGTGTAAAAACAAGCACTGGTATTCCCATCCATAAAATGCCTGATAAGTGAATAAATATAATAATATTGAACAAATAACTTGAGCTGTATAATACCAGAAAGAAGCCCTAAGATATGTATTCCAGATGGGCAATCCATCAAGGTGTATCACAACAACCACCTAATCTTGCAGAAGTGAGGTCAAAATTGCCTAGAAAAAGTATGAACTAGTCACTCTTACTGATTTTAAATTGGTAACAAAATTCCAGCTATTTTTCTCTGGGCTTATGTAGAAATTTCAATCTTACTCCACTTGGAAGTAGTTAATATTTAATAACTGAAGAAGGATCCAAAACACTGTCTCAAGCAGTTATTCATTATTGCCACGGAAGTTTCACTTCTACCTATTCTTTTGTTCTGCTGGTTTCAGGGCAAAGATTCTAAATGAGAGAAGACATTAAACCTGCTGGACCCAGTCACTCACCACAAATGGCCCAACAGCACCTGCATGGATTCACTAAAATGCCCTAATTAGAGATGTTTCTTGGGAGGATTTTAAATCCTAATAGATTAATGAGAGTTTACTGTCACTTATCATTTACTAGAGCCCTGATGTTTTCACATTTCTCAATAGACTATTCGATTCAGAAGTCCAAGGACCAATAACATAAGTTTATACAGGGACTATTATTTGTAGAGTTTCCTTGGAACAACTTATGGAACGTCAGTAGCCATTGAAAGTATAAATAGTAAACTGGATTAAATATTAAAAATAAATTGCTATATAACTATTAATCATTGTAATATTAGCATATACATTTAAAGAAATATAATAAAAATTATTGCAATAAATTGAAAAAATACATGAATGTCCTAAATTTCAAACATGCAATTTCTGAGAAGTGAAATTTTAAAATACATGAGTGAGACAGAGAGAGAGAGAGAGAGAGAGGGAGAGGTGGGCTGTGGGCTGCGCTCCTCACCTGCGCACCCAGGTCGTTGTAAAGGACCTTCAGGGACGTCAGCTGCTCATCCATCTCTTTAGGGTTGTCAGTTTGCTGCTTCTGGACAATGTGCCTTCCTGTTTTGATTACAGTTTCGACTTCAAGTTTGACTTCACTCAAAGTTTTGTACAGTTTCTTTTAAAACAACAACAACAAGACAAATTACACATTGCAATGAAAAGGTGCCAGCTAGAATCCTTTCAGAACACAGCTTACACAGATTGACAGCTAAGACCTAACTATGGAGGTGAAAGGGCATTATCTTTCTCGGATTTGGTTCAAAGGTCGAGGCAAATGAAATCAAAGTTGCAGTAACTTTTTCTCATCAGACAAGAAAATACACTAGTAGAGTTTATGCCTGTTTTTAGAAAAATCAGACATATGTTTTAAATGTTTGTGAAAGTACTTGATAACGTAAACATTTTTTCCTACATAAAATGGGAAAATATTAGCACTAAAAATTGAATGTCTATCACATTTAAAATTACATTTTAAAAATATCCTCAATGCTATGACTAGAAAAAAGTCCAGGCTGGCTGCTGCTGGAATTTGGAATTATTAACAATTTTTTCCTTTATTTTCTTTGAAGTACCAAGTCTACAACAATAAATACGCATTACTTATATAATGAAAATATATATAAAATTCAATATATCAAGATGTATATGACTATAAGAAATTAGAGTTCTGTACGTCAAATTCAGAGCTGTCCTAATCCTAGTTATTTTGAAACCAAAAACCTTTATTCTCTTGACTCCATACATCATCATCTTAACCTGAAAACCTCTCATCGGACACTGTCACCGCTGAACTAAGTTCCATGAGGTCAAGGACAGTGTTTGCTGTGGTTGCCACTGTATCACAATAAGCAAATAAATGCTTACATATATGCACATATATATTAAAATTTATCCTATCTGTACGTTCTTCCACCCATGTAAGGAGCAGACATGAGGAGACTGCAATTTTGAAAAGCACAAAGAACTCTTCCCAGACTTGTCCCGTCTTAACCAGTCATATCTTAAGTTTCTAAATGATTCTTCAGCAGAACACTAATTCTAAGATTGTGTCCTCTTAGCCACAATATTTTTAAATTTCTATTCAACTGAATTATAAAGTTTAAGACTAAAAAAGTAACAAGGCTTTATATTACATATATCTTCTTTTCCATCTAAGGTTTAAACTTCTATTTAAACTTGTATTTTCCTAAAAAATTAATTTTTTATGCTATGATATTCCTGACATCCATTCTAAGAATAATTTTTTCTTTCATATCTTAGGCTTAAACTTTATAAATTAAAAGTTAAAATTTTACTTTCTTTGAAAATGATTTTTTTAATGTGGTAATATTCCTGACATCCATTCTAAGTATGGTTCTTCTAGCTAACTCAAATTTATCCTTGAAAACTTAGCTTATTAGTCACATTCTGCTGAAGCCTTCTGTAACTTCACACTGTGATTAAGGTATGTTTCTTTTGGTTTTTTCCTTTATCTCATTACACTGTCATAATTCATTTACTCTCTCCTAGCTATCTCTCTTATCCCTTCTAATTTCCTTGGGGGCAAAGACCACATTTCTTATTTTTCACCACGTTTTCCATCATCGGTCTCTCTGTTTAGCACACTCCAGGCTAAAGATCGTGAACAAATCGAGTATGCAAGTGCTAGACTAAGCCATAACTGCTGCCGGAAAACCCACTGGACGTGTGAACTGCCCAACGGCCTCACCATGCACTTGTCCAGGTGGGTCTGTATGACATCAGGGTCCACGTCCTTCACATCCAGAACGTGAAGTTCTGCTTTCACTCCATCCAGCACGCGCTTACAGTCAAGCATGCGCTGCTCAAAGTTAGCGGGCTTTTGGAAAAGTTGGAACTTTGTCGACACCTCTCGAAGTTTCCTCTGTTTGCAGAAATGAATATAATCAGCAATTCACATCAGAATGATAATCTCTCTCATCAAATGGTATTAGTATAACATATACTGCTAAAAAGCTATAAAGTAAAGCATCAACGAAACATTCAATAACATGACCAAAAAAAAGAAAAAGAAATCCTAAAGGACCTCAGTGCAGTTCCCTGATCACCTAAGTGAACCGCACAGCCCAGTGACATGAATCACTCGACACTCAGTGTCTCAATCCCAGAGATAATAAATTCAGATAATAAATTTGGACAAAGCTGGCTGGCATCGCTGGAATTAAAACTTTTTAAATTTTCTCACCTGTTTGAAAAATATAGATCAGGAACCTAGAACTCAAAATACCCTTCATCACAAGTTCAGACTGAAATTCAATGTCACTTGGGTCATTAAGGGACTGAGTGGCTGAGGCTGCATCCCATGCGAACTCAGCCTGCCTTGTGCCTCAGCCACACCAGTACTGACAGGGGCTGTGCGTTAAAGAAAAAGTCAATATAATGCTAACTTTTAAATCCAGCTTGTTCTTTCACTTCTCAACTCAACCATAAAAATCAGATTGAATATTTTTTCCACCCGTGCAACAATTTGTTTCTGCTCCCTGAGATGCAATGCGCCTTCAATATATCACTCCTCTCCCGTGGTCTCCATCATAAAGATACCAAAGGCACCCAAGTAATCAACTCTTTCTCCTTTTCTTTTTATGCCCAACATATTGAAAAGCTAAAGGATGCTCCTCGCCATCTTTACCTGTAGCACATCCATCTGACTTCCTCCTCGAGCAGCCCTGCCATCTGGGGAGGTCGGGAGCTGAGAACGCATATTTCTTCTCAGCTCCTCTAGGGTTAGCTCATGGGCTGAGATCTCTGCTTGGATTTTCTACAGAAGAGATTGGAAAGGGGAGAGGATGTTCTTTTTTAAAAAGTATAAAAAGAAACAATACAAAAGTTCCACATAGTTATGTAATACATAATATTGTATTTTATGTAATGTTGCCCCCGGACAAGCTTTAATAAGTTTGTGATATAATAATAATACAGGCTGCTGTATTGTAAGACTATTGTGTGCTATGCACATGCTAAATTCCTTGTATTTGTCATTTCTAATGTTTACTATTATTTATTAAAAACAATTTGTCCTAATTCCATAGCTAAGAAAACTACAATTTAAAAATGACGGTCATTTACCAGGATCTCACATAGAGAGCGAGAGAACTCCAAGACCCAAGTGCTGCCCATAGGTAAGGTCTATTCTTCCCATGAACTCTGAGTTTTCCATGGCAGAAGTTCTCTTGCAGCTGAGGAAGTGAGTACCTATGCTCTCTTTTTGACTCAAGAGCCCTTAAATCTATGGCAGTACCTGAGCTTCCTGGGGAACTTGGAAAGCGTCTATCCTATCAGTCAAGTACGTGGTGAGCTGTTTGTCCAGCTCCCCCAAGCTCTCCTGTAAGACTTGAAGCATGTGATCAGTTTCCCGCAGGACCTGGAGATGCTTTTCCAAAGAAATCTGCTTGCTCTCTGCCTACACAGGGGAGAAATTGAACCATCAGTTTTGCTCAGCACAAATATAAATAGCTGAATACACATGTTCTGGCCACTAAGAAAAGTCTAACAGAGCAGTAGTTCAAGACATTAGCCTTCCTTGTAAATAATTAATAACTGCTAATGGTAACTCTGAAAATGTCCTTCTAGGACCTAACACACCTTATGGGTGAATTACTAATTTTTACTTCTTTTTGTATATGACAAAATTTAAAAATGTAAAGATTTCTTATAGAATATATTAAACAGAGGATAAAAATTTGTTATTTATTATACATTTAGAGTGTTTTTCAGAATCAGCAATATCTGTCAATAAGAACATAAAATTAACAAGAATGTCTATCAATGAACATCTGAATCTCTTTTTTTCCGAAGTCTAAAATAAGTTCTGTTGAACCACTATTTGCTGCACTTTTGGATTAAAGGCTTGATGCTATCCATCTAAACATCAACAGTTATTATTTGATATGTGCTTGAAAGCATCGAATGCCCACCCAAACTTTCTGTAAAAGAACAGTGTCCTTTCTCTAATTAGTGATATCGACACGCACGCTGTGATACAACCTGGACATGAACTAAGAGATCGTGGCTTTCATAATAGCTTATGTCAAATCATGATCGCCCTAATATTTACCACGATAATATGAGTTATTATTCTTATACACAGCTATACTGTGATGTTTGATGGAAATTAAATAGTTCACAGGTAGAAATAATCTTAAAGATAATTATTTTTTAAACGAGTTCTGCCTGCCTATAAGTACTAGGTCTATTTTTCCCTCCCAGGTATGCCAGTGCCCTCCTAAGTGTTGGTTGCTAACTTTAACCAACATTAACCAACTTTAGATGTTACCAACTTTAACCAACATTAAAGCCATTCCAACATTAAAGCTCTCTATGATACGGAGCTCAGGGTCAGCTCTATCTCATAAATACCCAATCAACACTCACACAATTCTTACCAGATGACTCAGCTCTTCGTATCGGCTGTTAAAAGCCTCCAGTTTCTCGCTGATTATATCATCGAGAATCCCTCCGTCAATCAGAGTCTGGCCAAGTTCCCGGATCTGGGTGCGATTATCTGCTGGGTGGCGCAAAACAGATTCCAGAGACTGTTCCAGGGACAGGGAAAAAAATAATGCCTTTACTAAGGCAAAATGTATCCAGGATCCTAAAAACGTACATTTTTTAAACAAATAGGTTCCATTTTCTAGAAATCTATCTAAGGAATAAGTCTAGAAATTAACTATATGACTAATTCACAAAATATCCATCATGGTACTAATAAATACATAAAATTGGGAAATCCATATGAATAATATAGGATAATTCCACACAATTTCAAAAGTTATTAATTATATAGAGAAAAGCTTATGATATGATTCAATGTTTAAAGGCAGAAAATAGTGCTATACAAGCAAAATCATCTCAACTGTTATTAATTATATTACTAAAAATAGGTAAAAATTATCCTTTTTTCAACATATACAGAATAGAGGCACTGTTTTATACCCACACTTTACATACATAAAATCTAATTAACCACATGGGCTAAATATTATTCCCATTTTACAGATGGGAAAACTGAAGGTCAGAGAGGTTAAATGATTTGCTACCTACACAGTCAAGAGCTAAGATTCCATCTTGGCTCCAAAGCCTTTACGACCCCCAGTCCTTTGATCCAGTGTAACTACCTTCTAGCGCGTATACACAAAAAATAACATTAGGAAGAAACACATGAAACGTTTAAAAGTGTTTATCAGAGTTTGCTTTATACTTTTCTCTATTTTCCATATTTCTAGAATGTACATGAACTCTCATATTGGGAAAATATTTTTTAGAAAGTAAGCCTTTCATAGTTTTCATTTTTTCCAATCTCTCACTCTGCTTTATTTGAGAAGTGCCATCTTTTCTCCAGCAGAACATCCGTCTCCTCGAATGCAGGTACCACACTTCACTTATTCCTGACATTCAGGTGTCCACTCAATTCCTGCTTCGTGCCACTGCATTTTTAAAAGCATATCTATCTTCTTTCTCTCTTTTTTTAAGCAAACCTACCCCCTGGTACATGGCAATTCAGTTAAGAAACAGTTATTAAGTCATCGTGTGTCACACACTGTGCTGGGAACTGAGGAACAACAATGAATGGAAGAATTGGGTACATTTCTCGGCCTCAAGGAGCCTGAGGTCCAGGCGTGATGACAAGGACCTATGACAGGACCCCATGTCTCAGCTACTGTCCCCTCAGCCTGTCTTTTGACATCTGAAGGTAACAGGCTAGAAGCCACTGCAAACTGAGTCGCTGCTGTGCTCAGTGAGTAAAAATAACTTGAAGATGAAGCAGGAGAGCGGTTGTCCCAATAACAGGGGGCAGAGCTTTGTCCAGAGACTGGTAAAGTAAACTGCAAAACCACTAGAGTGCTGTGCCCTGTCTAAAATGTACCGCTGCCACTTCACGGGGCTGATGCAGTGGGTCACCGATAATCTAAACACACACGACTGTATAGACACTTCAGGCTACAGAAGAAAACACAAGTTACGCTGAAAACTACTGAGGAAGCAAACGAGTTTGCCCACATAAAGCATCATGTTCCTCATTTTAATTCACGTGCAGCCTCATCGCAACCAAAGGAAACCCCAGAGAACGTGGGTTCCCACCTCTAGGGCTTCGTTGACAGCATCCGTCTTCTCAGGCAGGACCTCTGTGCTCTTCATCCGCTCTTCCAAGGTGTTTAGCCAGGTGGTTTCAAGATCCAAATAGTGAAGCAGTTCAATCCAACAGGACCAGACCTCCTAAAGAGTACAAAAATTTAGATTAGACAAGAAGCCATTTCGTATATCATCCCTCGAGTGCCACACATTCTCTTTAATTAATAATAATTTCATTTAGATGTAAGCATATCTGGGAATTTAGAAACTGATGAAGTTGGATTTTCAGATAAATGAAATATAAAATTGAATCCGTCAATAAATCATATTAGACCAATTGGTGGGGGAGGGGACAAAGAGGAATGGGCAAGAGGCTGCCTCCCTCTTCCCATTAAAATAAATTCCAGGATCTGACTTAAATGTCAAAAATCGAACTGTATAATCAGTAGGAAAAAAAAGGAGAGAAAAATTATTAGTTTGTTTTTTAAATAAAAGGGAAAAAAATCACTCAATTGTAAAATTTTTAAATAATCGCATAGGAAATTAAAATCTTTTGGGCCCCACCCAATTCCAACTCAGAGCTAACTGATGTGAAGAGTTTGCTGTGTAGCCAACTTGTTCCTAAATGCAGAGGACATCTCTATTTAAGAAGAGAGCCACACCAGACTCAGCAGCTCATGCCTATAATCCCAGTACTTTGGGAGGCTGAGGTGGGAGGATCGCTTGAGGCCAGGAGTTCAAAACCAGCCTGGGCAACACAGTGAGACCCCATTTGTAGCTCCCTGAGCCCAGGAATTTGAGGTTACAGTGAGCTATGGATGACACCACTGCACTCTAGCCTGGGCAATAGAACAAGACCCTGTCTCAGGGGAAAAAAAAAGAAGAAGAAAGACAGTGAGCCACATTTGACCACAAATGGAGTTATACTGTTCCACCAACTACTGGTGTTAGTTGCTATCACCCATTCCTCATCACTAAATTTTCCATCGGGGATGGGAGGGCTGGAAACATTTATAAATTTATACTCCCTTATTCCATGCAAGAGGAATCTATTTGAGTGGTAAATTTAGGAAAAAACTCAGCTTGGGGCCTCTTGGGTTTGTCCTCTGTGGGATCTACCGAGCTAGTGAAGGCACACTCTAGTCTGGCATGCTGACCAGAATAAGGGTCAGCAAATGTTTCTATAAACAGCCAGAGGAAATAGTTTAGGTTTTAGGGGCCATATTTGGTCTCTGTCATGGATTTTTCTTTGGGGGGATAGAGAGAGAGAGCAAGCGAGCGAGAGAGAGAGAGAGAGAGAGAGAGAGAGAGACAGAGAGAGAGAGAGAGTGTGTGTGTGTGTGTGTGTGTGTGTGCGCGCGCACATGTGTGTTTTACAACCCTTTAGAAATGTAAAAACCCTTCTTAGTTAATCAGACATATAAAAACAAGGCACAAGTTAGATTTAAACCCTCAGCCGTAAGTTTCCCTTTGCCTGAGGGCAAAAGGGAAAAGAGGTTTCTAGTCCTTACATTTCTACAAGCAAAAAGCAGACCAAAACTCTGCTCGGATGAAAGCACAACCTCATTTCTTAAGGGAAAGAAAAGATAACTCACAGAAAATCACTCCCAAGAGGCAGACTGATTCCTATTCAAGTAGCTTTCTTACAACTAGTCTCAATTATACATATTTATCTTTGCACAAAATTGATTCAGAACAAGGAAGTAATGAGTGAATATAGGTTAAATATGACAGTTGTCATTTTTTACCATTTCAGGATTTCCCACAAAACAATAATTTGTTTTAGGTTGAACTGAATTTAAATTAAATTATAATACATTGAAATGCTTCTTAAATCTTCCAACAAGATATGATAAGTCATATTAACATAAAAACAAACAAGCAAAAATTTAGTTTTATTAAAAAAAAATAAAACCTCATAGAATCATCTACATCTTAAATCTAATGTCCAGAGAGGAAAAAAACTACTTTATCTGAGGCACAGCAAAATACCAGCATATTTAAGTTCTACTTTTCCTTCAGATAACTCTCTAACTTTAGACACCACTTAAAATAAAAACATAAACTTCATCTCTGTGTACTCAATCAGGCAAAACAAAGGAGATGCTTATAATATCTTCGGAAATTTTTGGACTGGAACAGACACTAAAGATCATCTGTAACATGAAAACCTCGACTGCATACATAAAAAAGTAAAGTCTGAAGATACTAAAAGATTTGCCCAAGAAATTTCCAATAAATGGGGACAGATCTTGGTCTCCTCTTTTTTTAACCCATGTTTCATTTTTATCAATCTATTCATACCCTAAGAACGACTTTTCCTTTATGATCCAGCATTGGAAAGAAAACAAAGTTTTTTCCAAGATTTAGAAATGGTCAGTACATTACAGAGTTTGGATCCCAGAAAGGCATCGCTGAAAAAAAATAACATACCTCTAGCGTGTGGCACTTCCCTCGAATTCTATTACAAAGAAGTTGATAATTCTCCAGCACGACATTCAGCTCAGACGTCAACTCCTGGCCACCAGAGGGCACTTTGGCAGCTAATAACTTGATGTTGTCTTTGAGAATCTTCACCCTCACCTCCTTCTGCAACACATCCTCCTTTGCCCTCTGTTCCAAGAAAGGACGAACTTGAAAAATATCTCCCTTTCGCAATAACCAATTTCTTTCTTTCTTTCTTTTTTAAATAACTAAACTAAAATTAAAACATCTAGATGATTTTAACTGCCAATTTGGAACATTATGTAGGAATCACTGCCGTGAGTGTTTTTGAAACAAGATTGCTAACTATAACATTTTACTCACGCATCCCAACATACATAGCGCCCACAAACATTTCCATTTCGTAACAGCAGTATTAACATCTAAGTTATCCTAAATTATGTTTATTGACATGAAATATTTCAAATTCTGGGTCCAAATAACAATCTAAGTGAATTAATTTTAATTGATCACTGGAGGTCTAAGCATATTAGAATGAAATAAATAAATTTTCACAAAAATTGATATGCACCATACATAGTAGAGGTATCCTTTAAAAAGTTCCCCAAATGATTTAAACATTTTTTCCTCCTAGAACATAGGTACATGTATCTTTCTCATAATTAACAGCATTTCAAAGATGATAAAGTTATACTAGGACAATCTGATCCAGAAATAGCTGTTTCCCTGACTCTTCAAGATGAAAAATCTCACATTCAGGAAAAACAACTTAAAACAGCCTTTCACTTTCCCCATTTCAGCTTTCTCTATTACTTAATGGTTTTCAACTTACCTAAGTTGGGGAAAAGTAATTAAATGTAGTGTTTTTTAAATTTATAATGGCTGTGTGAAAAAATAAAAATAAACAGAATGGCCCAATCAAGGATTTTAATCTCATTTTTCTAAACTCTCATCTACAGTGACTTTAGAAAACTACAGCAGTACAATGTCAGTAGTGTAAAGGAAGAGAATAAATGAGATAAGATTATTCTTAACATGGTAGGCTACCTTTAAAATACCTTATATACTGAATATTTTTAAAATCTTTCAAAAGGAGTTACACTATACAAGATGTTTCAGTGAAAATACAATTTCAACAAAGGTCTCCTGTGATATTTACTTTGATTTATATATAATAATGCATGAATGTCATATAATCCTTTAAAAAAATAAAAAATCTGCACAGAGATTTTTGCTTTAGTTACACTTCCAGACAAGTTAACTTTGAGGTAAAGCATTCATTGTGTTGTTTACGCTTATAGAAAAAAATAGCCTTTCAGACATGACCTTCTTTGGTTTGAACATTCAAGGACAGCCGAAGCAGTGTTAGAAATTCGGGAATGATGCCCAGCTCTTTTATTATATAAAAAAGAGAGTGTTCAAGACTATTGACATGGGAATATAAGCTTATAGGAAATATATCCAGTGAGGCCAACTGGTACGACAGTCCTTGATGCATTCCTACTGTTACTCCTACCTGCTCGAACAAAATTTTGGTATCCACGTGTGTCTCATGTGTTAACTGGAACATTACCACCTGGTAAAATACAGACAAACCCCAACCAACTCAGGAAGTCTTTCTTGCTCCTTACAAAAAAATAATTCTTCTGAAAAATTTTGGAAATAGTGGTGATGGCTGCAAAACATTTTGAATGTAATTAATGTCACTGATTTGTGCACTTAAAAATTGTTAAAATGGCAAATTTTATGTGATATATAATTACCCCAATAAAAAATTGTAATTAATTCTTCCTTACGCCTACTACCAGAGGTTTTTAAGTCGTTATCTGTGGCTTCCCGAAGTTCTACCCTAAGAGATTGTCTCAAGGGCCTTCATGGACTCGACTCATGGGCCAAGCAGAACAAGTGGACTCTTAATTTCCTTTCCCCACTAAAATCATGGCAGCCACCGTTCTTTTAACTGTGAAATCCTGCTGTGAAAGCTGCTATGTACATATGGTGCTTTACGGCCAGAGGACAGGTTTGAGACGGAGGATGGAGGTATGGAGCCTGGCGGCGCCGGCTGCCCCGGCCTCACCTTCATTTCCTCCACAGCACTCTCAAGCTCTTCTGGAGACTTGTACTCAAAATCCCTCTCCAGGTACTCCTCCTCAGCCTGCGTCATCCATTCCTGCATCTCCGCCAAGTCTTTCTTCAGGTTCACAGCTTTTTCCTGACTTTCAGACAGCCTACTTTTTTGAATAGCAATCTAGAAAGGAAAAGCCATTTCCCCAAATAAACAAATGTTAACATGTTCAATGTCAAGTTCTAGTCTTTAATATTTAAAGACAGTGATAACTTTCCACAAAGTCAGATAAAACCTTTTACACATTTTGTGCTGATACTGTGGTTTATAAGCAGTAATAAGAACAATATTATAACTGGGATTCTAGACGACATTTTGGATATCAATCTAATCTGGAAGTATCTATTATAATTTTGAAAATGCGTAACTGTTGACAGTAATCCCAAATGTAGGAATCTAGACTAAAGCAATAAAAGCATATATATTAAATAAATTTACTGTACCACTGTTTATTATGAAAAAGAGAACAAAAAAAAAAAACATGAAAGCAACCAAAATGTCCATTTTCTCCTTTTAAAAAGAATTCCCCATTAAGATTTCACTTCTAAAAAGCAAACAGGGAGAGGGTGCTATTAAAAATGGTCATGTAAAACATCTGCTCTACAAAATTTTGGTTTTAATAATCTACTATATTTGTATATTCCATGTAGACACACAAAAACAGCCACATTAGAAAATAGCTATTTATCAGATTCTGATTCAGTAAGTTAGTTAAAAACTTCAGAGAAGTCTAGAAGTATTTTCAGAGAGCTTCTCACCATAACCACAGGCCGACTTTCACTATGAGAGAAGACACCATTCTGCAGTCACAGTCCAACCCCCTTTTGACATATTCAGCCTCCTGCTCGAATTAAATGTCACAGCAGAGGCCACCTTACCAGGGCTCGCTGGGCTGCTAAGCTGACAGTAACCAAAGGCCAGCACAGGAAAAGGATGGTTCTCACAAGCTCGAGGGTGAAGCAAGAGTTAGAGGCCTTCCTGGTCCCTCCCTCCCAACAGGACCCCAGTCACAAAAATAGACAGGGATGAGACAGGAGCTTTTCTTCCACTGCCCCACACATACCCAAGCAGCCAATGCCAGCAACACTAGTCAGTTACATAATTTTCATGAATCCACAGAAAAATAAGAAAAAAAATTTATAACAGTGTCTTTATTTAAGAACCCCTCAAAATTATAATTAATTTCCCTGATTTGTTTTATATGCCTGTTCTTTCTTAGCAAAATAAAAATTTGGTGACACTATGCTTGTCCAAAACCACTTTGACATTTTTACAAGTCAATGAAGTACAAGAGTCTAGAACTGCTCTAGATAATTATTCACACAATATGTGCTTACCGCCTTGTTGAGGACACTTACAAATGTTCTATATATTTATTCCCATAGGTTGAATCAATAATAATTCACAGTAAATTCGTTGTTGTCATTTGTATGTGCATGAATGGATGCACAGACAGACATAGACAGACGGACACAAAGACAGACTTCTATTTATCGCCTTCCTAGCTCCTCCAAGCCACTTCCAAACCATTTTCCCTCTTTACTTCCTCAAAAATCCCAGTTCTTTCAGGCACACGCCATCAGATTATAGCACATCCAGAAAAATTTGAATTTGGCTCAGATATTATACGACAGTATAAAATTATTAGTTTCTTAAGTGTGATAATGGTATTGTGGTTTTGTAGAAGAATGTCCTTATTCATGGGAGAAGCATGCTGGAGTATTTAGGGGTGAAGGGTCATGATGTTTTCAACTTCCTGTCAAAAGTACAATTCTAGCCCCCCGCCAAAAAAGAGTATGTGGGTGCATGTGTGTGTAAGTGTGCGTGTGTGCATGTGTGTGCAAGCATGCACACCTATGTAAAAAGGGGTAGAGGGAAAGAAAGCAAATATGGTAAAACATTAGCAAATCTCTGAGAAGGTATATGGGTATTCCTTGTATCATTATTTCAACTTTTCTTTACATTAGAACATGTTCAAAATAAGGATGTCGGGGTAAAACAACAAAAACAAAATATTCAGTTATGGAAATATAAATTTTTCCTAAATAAACATCAGCCAAAAGCACTGTATTAAGAGACCTGTACCATCCACAGAAGTGTGTGCAGGATGCCTGCATTTCACATTTTCTCCTCTATTTTTCATCCCTTTGTCAGTCACTTCAACTATACAGAACGTCATTGTTATTTCAATAACAAAATGGAAGCAATCAGAAGAGAACCACCTCCCAGTCCTGCTGTCCCCATACGGTTCACTTCATCCCCTGCCGCGTGATCATGGACTTTACCTGAGAAATTCTCTTATCTCGATCTCCCCTGCACCACTACTTTCTTTTTCTAAGTGAGGTCCTCCTCTTCAGCATGCAAACATCCCGTAATCTCTCTCATTATTACAAATAACAAAAACACCTTTTGGGATCCCCATCTCCGGCACCCACCCATTTCTCTGCTCCCCTGAGTAGAGAAATTTCCCAAAGTTGGTCCTATTCGTCCCGGTTCCTCCCTTCCCATTATCTCCTCCACATTCTCCATTATGACTTTCTTCCCTGCCACTCCACGGAACCCATTGTTCTCAATCTCAAGGATAGGCTCCATCTTGTCATCTTAGCAAATGTTAAGCTTCATTTTCAGTTCTGATTGGCCTCGGCAGTCCTCAGCATTGGGCACAGTGAAAAGCTTTCTCCACCTGGCCTCTGGGAGCCCTCCTTCCCCCAAGTGTCTCTCATCTCACTGATCTTTCCTTCTTAGCATCTGGCATCTCTCATTTAACACCTCCAGAATGGAAATCACCATTCCGCCTGCACCCACAAAAGCTTCTCCTCCTTGAGTCTTCATTATTCCAGTAAATAGCACCACGATTCACACAAAGTGGAACATTTGCAAAAATCCTGAGCTGTCCTTGACCATTCACTTTTCTTCTATCACACATCCAATTCTTCACTTGGGTCCTCTCTCTATTTGCAAAATATGGCCCAAACCTAGCATTTCTCATGACCTCTATCACTACCTCCCGAGTGCCAAGGGCCATCCTCTCTCTCTAAGACTTCAATAACCTCCTATTCTTGTGGTTGTCATTCTTGCCTTCCCAGAGCAAATTACCCACATGGAAGCCAGAGTGATCTGAAAAGATCTCTATCACATGTCACTCTCCTGCACAAAACCCTCAAATTGCTTTCTGTATAATATCATACCTGGAATAAAATCCAAAACCTCACCTCCAAGCCCATCCTCTGTCTAATCCATCCTCTGTCTACCTTCTGACCTCAACTATTCCCATTCTGCAACCCACTAACTCCTCTCTGTTCTATTCCAGCTATACTGCCCTCATTCTTTATTGAACACAGCAAGCTCATTCTGACCTCTGAGATTTAACACTTGCTCTTCACCATGCATGGGTGTTCTTACCTGAACCTCACATGGCTTCCCTTACTTTACTCAGTTCTCTGTTCAAATGTCCCAGTCTCAAAAAGCCCTTCCCTGACCATCCTCTTTGAAATAACCCACCTAACCCTAACTCCTTGCTACTCCTACATAATATGATTATTCATTTTCCATCTGCCTCCCTACAATGCAAGCTCCCAAAGGGGAGTTTATTGTTCCTTGTTCAATGCTGGGGATCCAATGCCTAGAATGATGCCTGACATATGGCAGCTGATTAATAAATATTTGCTGAATAAATAAATGATTAATTGCTTTAACTATTGGGTAACATACTCAAATGTTTCAGAGGCAAAGCAACTAACATAAATGCGTGTGTAAAGCTGGATTTAAGACAAGAAGAAAAAGTAAGTCCCAGGCCAAACTGGACAATTAGTCCCAACCCTTAATTTTTAAAAAAAATGATGCCTTTCTTGGCCCAATTTGCCAACCATGTTGCAGTTATTAGACCACTGTTTTTCAAATTGCATGGGTTATAAAATCCCTTTAGTCAGTCAAGAGATGCCACTGTCTTCACTTCTTGAAAACCACAGAGAGCGAAATTGAAAAACTCACCTCCTTGCTAAATTTCTCCAGTTGGGTTTGATAGTCAGCTAGTCTTGTCTGCATCCAAGTTTTGATTCCAGCAATTGGACAGCTTTGAAGGTTAGCTTCTATTTCTTTCATGTTTTTCAGAGATAATTCAACTGTTTCTATTTCATTAACAAATGCCTGAATACACAAAATATGCCCATGTTGAGTTCATTCCTATATAGGTGGATGCCATAATTATAGTTTGTCTGCTTGCATTCCTGCAAATATTGTAAAAGCAGATGGCTCAAGAGTCAGGACTTTTAACTACTTCAGATATATTGTGCCTTAAGAAATTCGGTTCACCTGGGTGCTTCATATTGCCATCTGCCAAATTAGATTAGAAATACTTGACTCTCAGTAGGGAATAGTCTTTTAATTAATTTAGAGAAGCCACATGATTTCACCAAATATAAATTGCATGCAGTATTACTAGCAAATTTCATTTGTTAAATATGTATTTCTTAAATCCTCACCATGTGGCACAAGAAAAGCAATATACAATTGGCTCCTAATGAATCAAAATTGCTATTGTTCTCTCCAAGCAAAATTCTATAACCATAGCCAAAAATAAAAATATGAATAATCTGTCATTCTTTTACTAGCTATAAAGTCATAAAAGGATGAAGGATATTTTATCTAGGTTTAAGTCCATGTCACATTTTTACAATTTTAATAATAGCAGCAAATAACAAAAGAAAAGAATATGTTATTTATTACAGCAGAACTCACAGAGCACTGGTCTAGCTGCCTCTGCAGACCTGCGGCGTCTCCCTGGACAGCCTGCTCTTTCATTAAGAAGTCTTTCGTTCCATCCATCCATTTCTCAATGACTTTCGAATCAGCCTAAAATGAACACAATAACAGAGGGGGATATTATTCAGTGACATTCAACCTACTATATCTCAAGATCTACAGCTACTGGAAAAAAGGCAACTTGTCAAAACTTTGATAGTATCATTTTCATCTATTTTACTTCTTTTCCTAAAACTTCCAACTTTGAAAATAATTATTTTCTTCACTCTTGACTAAAATCCTCAGGAGATGACAGCTTAGTAATGATTCTAAAAATTGCAAAACCCTCTCTAGCGAACCAAGCTATTTTGCCTAAAAGCGGGCAATATCTATGATTAAAAACTCAAATTACAGGCCTGGAATGGTGGCTCATGCCCATAATCCTAGCACTCTGGGAGGCCAAGGCAGGAGGATTGCTTAAGGTCAGAAGTTCAAGACCAGTCTGAGCAAGAGTGAGACCTTGTCTCTACTAAAAATAAAAAAATTAGCCAGTTGCAGTGGCACACACCTGTAATCCCAGCTACTCAGGACGATGAGGCAGGAGGATGGCTTGAATCTAGGAGTTTGAGGTTGCAGTGAGCTATGATGATGCCACTGCACTCTAGCCAGGGTGACAGAGTAAGACGTGGTCTCATTGAAAAAAAAAATTCAAATTACAAAAAAAATGTTTTTCTAGGTATAATCAGCTACAAAACCTTTTGCTCTCACATAGCTTAGAACAAATTTTCTCCTAAAGTTAGCTTCTCAGGGCAGCGATGAATAAACAGCATAATGAATGGAATACAATGGATTATTCTTAGTTCAGCTGCTGGATGCCTTGTCATCTAAGAACCCAAGACAGTCCACTGCTCGGCTCCATTCCTTCATCCAACATTTATTAAGCATCACTGTATACAGTTATTATGTATGGTGCTGAGGGCTCAAGGACAAATGAGAAAGCAAATATTTTGCAGAGAGAAAGAGACTTCAGATGGACGTAACATTGAAAATGAGCCTTAAAGAATACAAATGAGTAGATTCAACGTGAGCTCCAATACTAAAGTAATGGTCATTTCTTTCTAAGGACTCCATTCCACCATTAGTCAGTCTCACTTGTTAATTTCCCTAGTATTGAGCTGAATTTGTTTTCTTGTACCTTCTTCAGTTCTTTGCTTCCTGTTCATCCCTAGGAATAGAGACAAATTTACTATTCTGTTCAAAGTTGCCTTCAGGTTTGAAGGCAAATACCATGTCTTTCCCTAGTCTTCTATTGATTAAATATTCCCAGTTCCTCCCCCGATGTCTCTAGGACATGATATCCAGGTATTGCACGCACCATTCTGATCAACATGCTCTAGAAACTACATCAATTTTCTAACGTCCTTAAAATGCCACCCGGAACCAACTATTTTTATGCTTACAATGTTGGAATGAATCACAAAGATAGAACTTAACATATAGATATTACACTTATAAAATACCATATAAAATCTTTTTAGTTCTAATTTTCTAATTGTACAGTTGTTTATTTCTTTTGTTTTTTATTTGTGTTTAGATATTTTATTCACAATATTCAGTTAACTAAAACTCCAGTCTTCCCATTAACTACCTTAAAATATATTTCCCCTAACTCATATTGCTGAATTGACTTCTCTAATAAATTCAGAACTTGATAATCACAAATCTTAAATTTTGCCCTGTTACGTTAACAATAATAGCAGCATAACTACAAGCTGACAATATATTTTGAATGTTTAGTCTTTTCACTGCTATCAGCTATTCCCCCCAGCTATCTCTCATCTACAAATCTGACAAATGAGTATCCTTTTTCCATTTTTGTTGTTGTTGTTGTTGTTGAGTTTTGGGTTTTTCCAAGTGAAAAATAAAGCCAGTGACAGTGCCTACCTGGGCGTTTCCCCATGAGGACACCATGTCAGTCATTAATTCACAAACTATTGGCTTAGTTTTCAAAACACAGGAATCTACATAACAGTAGCATCTGCCTAGTTTTCTACTTTCTTCTTAAAAGGTTCTAAGAGATGATCACAAATACTTTGGTGAAATCAAGATCTGCCAAGAATGATAATTTGTGAGCATTATTTGAACTACATGACGGTTCATCTTCAAATGTGAGATTCTATTATTCTGTGTATCTAATAATCTAGCATTCCTCCCCCCAAAAAGTAAAAGAAAGCACTGAAAGGAAATGAGTCTGGGCAAAGTTTATTAGTGGCACACAGGTTAATTCCTGGTGACCACCATATTCTTTCCTAAGCACGTACAACATCTCTAATTGGTCATTTATCTTATAGCTTTACTAGGAACTGACATCAAGTTTACTTTAGGTTTTTAGCTTCTAGCAACTAATGTTCCTCCTTAATTAGGGCATTTATCCATCTCCATTTTTCTAGTAATTTCTCACAAGATCATGAGATGACCCTGAGACCAGGGGTAAAAATCTTACTGTTATTGGGGACGCAGGTTTATGCTCCTGGAGGAGCTGAGTGGTTTTCGCATGTGATTCATAGTTCGGGCTCTAATGCAGTCTCAATAATGACTCTTCTACCCTTTCTGGTTTTGAGGGCCACTCTCTGATGAAGATGGGAAGCAAAAAGTGCTTATATAGCCAGGCTTTTCTGGCTCCTCTGTTAATATTACACCATCCCACCTAAGCATTTCCACAGCCCTTTTACTCCAAGCAGAGCTCTGAAGGTCCTCTGAGTCCCACTGTGCCCTTTCCCCAAGCTTCCTCTCCTTCTGTTCTCCAGTCTGCCCGTCACAATCCACACAGGCTCATGCTACTCCAGGTATTTTCTTTTGGTTGCAGATCTCTTCTGTATTTGCGCCAGTATTCTAAGATCTAATCGTAGAAGACTTCTTGGGAAGATAAACTCAGGGAAGGGCGGGGTGGGGCATCCAAAAAAGAAGTGCAAAAAGACAGAAAGTAGGAATCTATTCATAAAGTTCATAATACATGACTTTTTAAAATTGTCCATTTAACTTGTCACCGCAGATTCTTGCACTGTTAATCTCCATCCTGAGCTTGCTGAGAATGCATTACTGCTGTATAACTGGGAAATTCATTAACTTAAGTTTTGAATAAGGAAAACTGATAGTCTCCTGGGCCATGGATTTTCAAAATGTACATGGCAGCATCAGATTTCTAGGAGGTTTTAACTATACTTGGCTCTTATTGAAAAAAGCTGCCTTAACTACTGCAGTCACTGGAATAGGAGAGGAAGTTTTATGGCCTCAACCGCTTTCCATCCCCCCTCCTTCCTTCTCTCTCTCAGACACACAGACCCACCTGGGCACATGCAGTTCACACGTACCTGTGACTTCTCTCACTCTGGCACTGTGACTGAGAAAAAAGGAGAAAAGCAACAGACATAGACAAGCCATGCAGACCAACTGATCACTGCAACAGTTGTTCCCAAAAGGAATAGATGGAATCTGAAAAGCCACACTGTTCTCACTACTAAAAAAATCCTGCATGTCATCCTGACCACGCCAAGTGCTAAGAGAGACAGTGTGCCCCGTGAAAAGAAAGACTAAGGTCTAACTACGGAGCTCAGCACCTGACTAGAAAACTAACTTACATTATTTGAGTCTCAGCAGTTCATCTGTAAAACAGGAATAATAACAATGACCTTGCCTGGCTGTTCTGAAAACGAGAGATAATGTTTAGGCAGAGGCTACCACATAGAAGCATGCACTAAATGACAGCTGTTAGTATTAAATTACAAACCCAACTGCTTCACCACTACCAAGATCAACAGCATAAAGGAGTTACCACTTCCAAGGTTTGGTGTTTATGTCCCATCAGAGGAACTAATGAAAAGGGCAGCCAGAAAGAGTATGTGTTTGCATGAGCATCAGTTTAAGTTTTTAAATTGCTGCCAACATTAATGCTTGTTCAATCCTGTAACTGTTTAAAAATAACCATTTATCTGACTAGGCCTGGCCAAACACACATCAGAAGGAAGCCAGGTAAAAGAGGGAAGGCCCAAACTTTAGAAATGCCAGCCTGTGACCACACCACGTGGTTAGGGTTATCAAGGTACACAGATCAATACTAGCTACACCTGTGTGCAGGTGAATGCAGCAGACAGGACTGCTTTGCTCTCCCTTCCCCCATTGTACCTCCTCTTTCCCTGGAAACAAAATATTGCCTCATTCCACTTGTAGCAGATGTTTCCTGTGCAAAAATACCAAAAGTCTGCTCATCTTCAAGTCAATTCCACAGCAAAGAGGTTACAAACAACATGAAAGAGCTCACACAAAAAGTGTTTCTCTGTCCATTTAAAAACCACTCAGCTGATGCACTTACGAGTTTCTAATCTGCCACACTGAGTATTTAGTATTTTCTCCACCTCCATCCACTTACAGAATGACTATACAAAGGCACACACACCCATACGTCTTTGTGGGACTTCAGTTCTTATAAAGCAAAACAAAAAATAAAAACTACTAGTAAATCTCTAAAACAAATGTCTGTCATTATTTCACATGCAAAAAAATAAACTGTAAGTACTAACCTGGGGCAGCCACGTCTCATTCTTATTTTTACTCGGAAATATTTAAATAAATATAAAATTCCTAATATGGTATTTCTGAAAATCAAAATACCAAATATTCTAGTTTGGAAGGGTCGGAATTCTACACTGACCATCACTGCTCAAAGGCAATGATTTATAAGCATTTTGCATGAACAACTCCTGCTGTTGGGTCACAGGCAGGGAATGCAAGGTCACTAAAACAATTCCTTTAACTCTATCTCACCCCTCTTCTATCCCCATCCCCTGAGCTAAGAACGAAGGAAATTTAAAGCTTGGTAACTCTGGATTTAAGACAGTAAGACTCCAAGACACACAACTACCTCCCAAGACTTGATTACAGCTAAATTCTTGGCATTTTCTTTTGCTCCTCCCCCTTCTGTTGGAATGTCCACAGCTTTTAAGACACAAAGAACTGTGAAACCAGAATTAAAACAGTAATTTAAGGTTTCCATTTTGTTTGGCTTTATATTAATAATATTCATTAACCTCAAAAGCACTACCTTGAAAAAGCACCCTCTCACTTGGTAGAGAAGACAAACAATGACATTGCCACTACATTTATTTCTCTAAAACTAATAAAGTTCTTAAATCTAAGAGATGAAACATACCATTATTCCCTTTAGTAAAGTAAAATGTGTTCACAAATGAGAAAAAAAACCTATGAGTTAATAATATCAATTATGTTACCTAGAAAGAGTTAAATCAGTCACACTGCATATTACTCTTAGAAAGTATTTATTATTGCATTTTAACCCTAAAATGCTTTCCAAAGTAATTTCAAAACCTGGTTCTGCATGTCTCTGAGTCCAGCACGCCCCCTCCTTCCACATTCTGAGTCAGGGCAGGTTGATTCGGTGTGTGCCTTTCACTGCTTGGGTGTCCTGTCACTTATGATCCAACCTCACTAGAAAGGCACCTACAGAGTAATTGCATTCACATTTGCTCACTTGCTGCATGCCAGACAGGGTTCCTACCCTCAAAGAGCTCATGCCTTAGGGAGGACAGACAGACAATACTAACCACAGTAAAAATGGGCCTGAGATGGCATCATTGTGAAGGTATAAATGACACAGAGCAGAATCACAGAGGAGGGAATGATTACGTAGCTATGGGTATTGCTGTGAACAAGAGAAGAGGAGGATGTGAGTCCCTAGCAACTCTGATGTGACATTTCTAGAGAAAGACAATAGTCCAGGGTGGTCCTTGGTGACTCACCTGACTCAGCTCACAGTGGGGATGCAGGAAGGGCTTTCGGGCAAGAAAGGGGCAGGATGATGATACGTTTGTGATGATACTTTGTATCACTATGGCAAAGACAGCTGGATCCCGTTGGAAGTGTAACTCTGGCATCAGTGTGGTAAGTGAATTCCAGAGGGAAAAAGCAGGAAGTGGGAGTCAGATTTAAAGGGTAATGGGATTGCCCTGGCAAGAGATGATATGAGAGAGTGAACCCAGCAGGAAAGGACTGGAAGTGGAGTCCGAGGAAGCAGCAGTGGTGTGGAAAATGTAACACCAAGTTTTGTATGTGCCTTGGGGACCTTTTCATGATTTCCCAGTTATACCACACTGCAGGAGATCTTGAATAGGGGAAAGGAAGTACAGAATACAAAATAACTTGCAGAATCCACAGATATCACTGCTGGCAATGAGAGATAAGCAGCCTCTTAGGATTTTATAATATTTTATCTCCATTATTTACAACAAAATTCTGTCTAAAATCAATAATAAAAAAAATTTACTTATTTCATGTATTTTCAAATCTTTTGCCACCTAGAAGGGGTGTGGTAGTTTGTGAAAGTACCAATTAACATTTAAATTGGTTTGGTGTTTGGTTTCGGGGGTTTTTTTTTTTTTGGAGACAGGGTCTCACTCTCTTGCCTATCCAAGTGCAATGGCGTCACAGTAGCTCACAGCAACCTCAAATTCCTGGGCTCAAGCAATTCTCCTGCCTCCAGCCTCCCAAGTATCTGGGACTATAAGCATGTACCACCATGCTGGCTAATTTTTCATAGAGATGGGGTCTCACTATGTTGCCCAGGTTAGTCTCAAACTCATTGCCTTAAGTGATCATCCGGTATAGGCCTTCCAAAGTGCTAGAACCACAGGCATGAGCCTAGCCTAACATTTTAATTCTTAAGTACAGGAATCAAGATCATTACTTTGATACAGCACAGATAAAAAGAATTTATGAATGTATTTGAGCATGACACTGTGAATATACAGGCCAAATCTCTACCTGCACAAAAGGAACCAGCCATGGAGACAAAGGAAATGCAGGCAAATGAGGAAAAACACTACAATGCCAACAAATAACAGAAAAGAAAAATTTGTACACACAGATTCAATGCAATTCTCATCAAAATACCAATGACATTCTTCACAGAAATAGAAAAAATAATCATAAAATTTATATGGAACCACAAAATACCCAGAATAGCCAAAGCCATCCTTAGCAAAAAGAACAAAACTAGAGGAATCACATTACCTGACTTCAAATTATACTACAGAGCAAACAGCATGATACTGGCATAAAAACAGACACATAGACCAATGGAATAGAGTAAAGAACCAAGAAATAAATCCACACATCTATAGTGAACTTATCTCCAACAAAGGTGCCAAGAAACATACAGTGGGGAAAGTATAGACTCTTTAATAAATGGTGCTGGGAAAACTGCATATCCACATGCAAAAGAATGAAACTAGACCCTTATCCCTCGCCACGTGCAAAAATAAAATCAAAATGGATTAAAGACTTAAAATTATAGATCTAAGACTTGAAACTATGAAACTACTAAAGGAAAACATTGGGGAAATGCTTCATACATTGGTCTGGGCGAGGACTTCTTGAGTAATACCCAGAAAGCACAGGCAAGCAAAGCAAAATTGGACAAATGAGACTGCAGCAAGTTGAAAAGGCTCTGCACAGCAAAAGAAACAATCAATGGACTGAAGATACAACCCACAGAATGGGAGAAAATATTTGCAAACTACCTGTCCGGCAAGGGATTAATAATTAGAATATATAGAGAGTGCCAACAATTCAACAGGAAAAAAATCAAATAATCTGATTAAAAAATGGACAAAGGATATGAACAGACAATTCTCAAAAGAAGACATACAAATGGCCAACAGATATATGAATGAATGCTCAACATCATTAGTCATCAGAGAAATGCAAATCAAAACTACAATGAGATATAATCGCGTCCCAGTTAAAATTTTGGCTTTTATGAAAAAGGCAATAATCAGTGCTGGCAAGGATGTAGAGAAAGGGGAACCCTCGTACACTGTTGATGGGAATGTAAATTAGTGCAAACTCTATGGAGAACAGAATGGCGGTTCCTCAAAAAACTAAAATGGAACTACCACATGACCCAGCAATTTCACTGGTAGGCATATATCCAAAAGAAGGGAGTTCAGCATATTGAAAAGATATCTGCACTCCATGTTCATTGCAGCACTATTCACAACAGCCAAGATTTGGAATTAGCCTACGTGTCCATATCAATGGATCAATGGATAAAGAAATTGTGGTACATATATACAATGGAATATTATACCGCCATAAAAAGAATTAAATCCTGCCATTTGCAACAACATAGATGGAACTAAAGAATATAACATTAAGTGATATAAGCTAAGCACAGAAAGACAAATCTCACATGTTCTTACTCATAAGTGGGAGCTAAATATTAAGAACAATTGATCCCATGGAGATAGAGAGTAGAATGATGGTTACCAGAGTCTGGGAAGGGTAGCAGGCAGCCGGAAGATAAAATGGTGAAGGTTAAAGGGTACAAAAATACAGTCTGATAGATAGAATGAACAATATATGATAGCACAGCAAAGCAACTATAAGCAACAATAAGGATACTCCAGTTACCCTAATTTTATTAATTCACATTGTATGTCTGTATCAAAACATCACATGCACCCTATAAATATATCCAACTATTATGTACCATAATAATTAAAAATAAAAAAAAATTTTAATTTGCAAACAAACAAGAGCATCTTACAAGTATTATACGATAGTAGAAAAAAAGCAAGTAAACAGCCATGAAAATACTTTCAAAGTGGAAATGTGCTGTGTCAATAAAAGGCATTATTATTATTTTAAGTAGTGGGATTCACACTCCAAGCTCTATGGTGTGCTATCTACTTAAATGTCCCTCATGGCTTTCCAATATCATTTGTTTCTATAATGTGGAGAAAAAAATGGTTAGAATTAGCAATATTTATGGGCTCCTCTTTTTCAATTTGAATACATTAGCATCCAGCAAGGAGCCATTGTTAATATTAGCTGCCTCCAGTGGGATGGGAAATGGTATCGCGGAAGAACAGGAACTCTAAATGTTCTCTTTAAATAGTTCTGTGTTATTCAATTTCCTCGCAATGTGCGGTCTTCATGTATTACTTATATAATAAAAAATGCGTTTTAAAAATAAACAATCCAATTATTTTTGTTCCTCAGAAACATCATTAAAAATTGGCATTGAATCTAAAACCTACTGCGCCTCCTGCCTTAAAGACAAATAGAACTTAAAAGCCTAAAAAATTATATATTAGGTCATTGAAAAAGGGAACACAATGCTAACCTGCAAATGATTACTTGTTGTAATTACCTAATAACTTTGGGGACCAATTTTAAAGTTTTCCCAAGTGAATTGTAAGTAGTTAAGTAACAAGCAATTACTTTAAAGCAAAGAAAGGAGCAAGATATCAAAAAGACAGATGCACTGATATGTTTATCGCAGCACAATTCACAATTGCAAAGATATGGAATCAATCTAATTGCCCAGCAACTGATGAGTGATGAAGAAAATATAGCGTGTGTGTGTGTGTGTGTGTGTGCGCGCGCACGCATGTGTGTGAGTGTATACACACACACATTGTGGACTACTGCTCAGCCATAAAGAAGAACGAAATAACGTCTTTCACAGCAACTTGGATGGAACTGGAAGCCATTATCCTAAGTGAAGTATCTCATAAATGGAAAAACAAATACCACATGTACTCACTTGTAAGTTGTAGCTAAACGATGGGTCATACAGAGTGGGTAAAACGGACTTCGGAGACTCAAAAAAGGGGAGGGTGAGGGTGAGGGGTCACAAACTACCTATTGGGTGCAGTGTACGCTATTCGGGTGACGGGGACACTAAAAGCCCTGACTTCACCACTACGTGGTTTATCCATGTAACAAAAAAGCCATTTGTACCTCCTAAATCTATTGAAATACTTGCATTTCAATGAAGAAGTTGCACAATTGAGAAATACAGACATTGTCAACAATCTTGTAGTTGGCAAACAAAGGAGCAAACAAAAAAAAACTGGACATTACAAGTCTGCTACTGTAATAACAACAACAACCAAAAAAAACCACTAAATACCAAGACACACATGTTTGATGTGGGATATTTTTAATGGAAATAAATATTTGGCACACACTCCAACTGGCCAGTTTAAGTGCCTGGATTAGGAACAACATTAAGTAACCTATCCTAATGTTAGTAACAACCCACTGAAGCCTAAAGCTGGATTACTATAACCACAAGACTGTGTTCTGTGTTTTGGGAGAATATTTATTCTCCTTAAATTCCATATTAAAATATGTCATACATTTAGCTAACCCTAAAATACACTTCTGAAGGTCAAAAGATTAACCTTGAAGTTAATCTTCATTTCTAAATTTCCCCAAATACATTTCAGATTTAAATTTGAAAAAAAAAAAGATGATATTTTGAAAAGATGAGAAATATTTAATCCAGCATTGCTCAACTTTGGCTCTTTTGACATTTGGGGCCAGATAACGCTTTTGTTATGGGGCCTGTCCTGTGCAGTGTAGAATTTAGCTGCATCCCTGGCCTCTACCCGCTAAACACCTTCCCCCACAGATGTGACAATCAAAAATATCTCCAGATATGAACACGTGTCCTCTGGAGCAGCAGTCCTCAACCTGTTTGGCACGAGGGACTGTTTTCACGGAAAACGATTTTTTCATGGATTGGGGGTTGGGGGAGATGGTTTTAGGATGATTCAAGGGCATTACATTTATTGTGCACTTTATTTCTATTACTATTACATTGTAATATATTAATGAAATAATTATACAACTCACCATAGGTTGTAGACCCCTGCTCTGGAGGGTTAAAATCACCCCTAGTTGAAAATCACTAACAATCCAATGCCTGAACCATCACAAAAAATTTTAAAATCATGGATAGGGTAATTCTCATGTTTGAAGTTAGAAACAATTACTACTGACAACGTACAAGAAGTGGGACCACTCGTAAAGTTAAATGGGTCAAAAATACTAAGCCACACATAACACACCTCTCTTCCTAATTAATTACTTACTCAAATGAAATCTCAATCTGGAACTGCACTGACACTCACCTCCCGCCACTACCAGCACACGCCCACGCACACACAGCCCCTCCCTCTGGATTCTCCTGCTGGTCATTCCGTGGAACTGTCCATCAGCTCCTGAGCCAAAGAGCGTCCCTCCAAATTCAGTGGTCACCACTCGTGGAATCTTGCTGGATCCTGTCCACAGTGATCGTACGGTCTTCCAGCTCCTCTCCTAGCACTGTTCTCTGACTCTGATGTTAAAAACATACATTTTCTTCAGTTTTGTCTTCACTTTCAATCTTTTCACTTTTTCGGGCAATACTCCTCACGCAATTCCCTTAGGACCTACATCCAAATATATATCTCCAAATTTAAATCTCCTGTTACTAATCTCATTTCATTCATTGAAAAATATTTATTGCATGCCTTCCCTATGCCAGGCACTGTTCTAGAGGTATATCATGAGATACACTGGCAAAGAAAAAGATCCCTGACTCACGGAAAAAAAGAAAAAAGCCCAAGGTAAGGAGGCGCTGAGAGGACGGAAGTCTTGGCGGGCAGAGTGTGTGATGGTTCATTCTCTATCCAGACGTTTCCTAGCAGAAAACCAGGTGGATTTGGAAACTCCACTTCACCCTTCTCACAGGCAAAACGTTACAATCCAAGCTGTCTTATCTGACATTCTCTCCCTTTACGTCCTCACATTTATCCTTTCCTCTTGACCTTTACCATTGCTTCACCTGTCAACATTTTCAGATGTAACAAAGAATCCTGCTTCTGAAGTTTCGTGTCCCTGGAACTATTTGCTTTCGCAGCGTGACACTGGTTTTTGATGGCCTAGTTTAGACTTTCAACTTCAAATGTCAAAAATGTTAAAAAACAAAAACAAACAAAAAACAACAGCAACAAAAAGAGGTTCATGGACTCAGCTATCTGCTACTTTCGGGGCTACTTCTACCACTCCAACCGAGCCACCGCTATAATCTAATCACCACACCTCATGCAGGCCCCTCATGCCTGAAATATTATTTTGACCATTTTTAAGCAATTTTCTCTTATCTTCAAGGTCCAGTTTACCTCTACCAAGAAGACTTTTTTGCAAGGCAAAAGATATAAATGTGTTTTCCAGCACATTAAAAGTATGCCTTTGATAAATCCAGCTAAAGTATATAATAAATGTGGGACTAGAAAGAATGCAAAATACTCAAATAATAGATATTTGAATCTTACATGGTAATTACTATTTACCCTGTAATAAACTTAAACTCCTAGTGGCCTCTGGATTTACCTCAAACATTCTGAGTTTGGGAGTAATTTCTTCAAGCAAATGCAGATCTTTGGAAACCATGACCTTTAGTTTGTTCCATTTTCCTTGGACATCATCAAATTCTTGCTTATACGTTTTTTCTACACCAGGAGGAACGTTTTTCTCCAAAGCCTTTGTTTCTTGTGCAAATTTATATAATGTAGGTTTTTGACTCTCAAGGATTTCATCAAGGGCCTGGAAAAAGTTTTAAAAGATTAAAAATATGCACAACAATGTGTCTGTACAGATATAATAATATGGGCTACATAAAGTCGAAAGTCATTTTAAAAGCATTAAAAAGCATTTTTATCAAAACACCATTGTGAAAAGCTCATGAAAAACATAGGCATAATCAAAAAAGCTAAAGCTTTTCCTTTATGAGTTGCTGTGTGTGGGCAACATAATGTATTCGCAACACCAAAAACCACTGGAACAACACATCCAGTGTGGGCAGAGTGTGCAGTGCACAGTGGCTGGTCTTTTTTATCTAATAAAATAGTGCAGAACCTGATTTACTCAACTGAATGATCAGGGAAGCATTTTTATTCAACATAGAAAAAACCACAAATCAATTCAACTGATAGTCCTCATTTTATTAAAGCTATTTTAGCAGATTATGAACAGGTTGAGAATCTTAAGCTAATTATAATAGGAGAACATATGCTTTTCTTCTTTTAAAAATATTTAATGACTATCTTTTCTTTTATCTGAGATCCTACATTACAGTACCAACCTTCAAATGATAAGATATTTTTAGACTAGTTTTGATCAATATGACCAATTTTTTTAAAACTCTAGAAAAACACTCCAAAGTGTTTATGTAATATGAGATATTATAAATTCTAGAGTTTTAACATATATTAATATATCTTACCTTTTTTTCTTGCAGGGCCTTCTCTACCTTCGCAAGATCATTAAGGACATTCAGAGATGTCTCGGCCTTACTTTCTGAATCACTTAACATATCTTTCAGTGTTTTCAATGTTTCCAAATATTCACGTCCAGGTTGGCTCTTCAGTTCTGCTTTTTTAAAAAATATTTACTGTGAGAAAATAATGTTAGAAGCCTAGTATTATCATATACACCATTCATCTTCTATATATAATAAGTGAATTTCAATACATAATATGTTGAGACTCCATGATTAAAATTAAAAAGGGTCTCTGTTAGTTAATATAATAGATCATTCCATTGGCATTTCTAAGAGTCAGACAGTGATTTCATTCCTGCGGATGTTGACTTTTGAAATATTAACTAACCCACCATCATTTTTCTTCATTTCATCATGATGAAATGTCTCTCTGCATATAGAACAACAATGTCCCTTTTGTCCCATATAATCTTCTCTTCCCCATTAGCTACACAAAGAATAAAAGAAAACAAAGATCCTCTCAAGCAGTCTTCCTATAAACTCAAGCGTGTAGACAAACCATCTACAGAGTGGTGGACGTTATACAGAAATGCTGCAACCAGGCCGCCACAGGTACTCTGAGAAATAATGACTGCAAAAGCCAGCTGGAATGGTGTCTATATCAGTCACTAACATAAAAATAACTTATAAGTAACACTTGTGTGGAAAGGAAGTGAGTTCATTTGAAGTACAAAGAGGTGACACCAACTAGCAGCAAAAGTTAAACTGCCTACTGAGCACTGTCAAAAATGAAAGCATAGTTTGTACCAGGAAACTGAGAAAGAGGTATTCTCAAAGATTTATTTCACATTCTAGGTTAACTGGATTCAATAAACAAAGACATGGTGTCCAAACACCTTTCCGGAAGAAAGGCAACATGACACATTTGCCTAACATACACACATGACAGATTCTTCAAGCCATTACACAATCTACAACTGCTGAAGTAAGGGTGCGGTTACATGTAGAGCTGTTTAGCATGCGCAGCCCATAACAATACACAATACAACACAATTCCTAACCTAAACAGCAGCTAGGGAGAAAAAAATGTAATATGAGGGACAAGCTTTCAAAATCTCTAACAGTTAACTTCCCCAAAACAAGTACATTCCAAAACCAAGAACTCTAAAATTTTTCGGATTCTGAAACAGGAACATGATTTCTTTTAAGAGACATGATGGTATGACTAAAACTTTAACCATTTTTGAGAAAACAGAAGTAAGTGATCATTCTTTTTAGTCCTACTACAAATAATATATTAAGTGACTTCCTGAACCTTAACCAAATGAAAAAACAGCAGTACCTGTTTCTCTTAAAAAAAAAAAAAAAAACCATTAAAAATCATTATATTCTATTCACACAATTCTAGAGCATGTGAAAGCTGTTACAAACAAGTGTGAATCCAGAGAAGAGTCTTGATATGGTATACTTTAAGGCGGGCGCAGAGAAAAACAGAGTGAGGCCAGTGCAAAAAAATCCGTATTCTAAAGGTCTGCATGTTGGGACTAATTGTTAAATTAAGGCAAACTGAGAGAGGAGATATTAAACTCCATCGAATAAGAAAACCAAAGGAATGGGTTTACCATTCTCTAGCTGTTGCTGACGATCCTCTAAAGCCCGTCGTACAGCTTGGTATTGGCCCAGAAATCTATCAAAGCTTTGCTGGACAAAATCCGGGGCAGAAGGCCGAGACTTCAGAGCCAAGCAGCTCTCGCGCGCCATTTCAATTTTGGGGTTGAGGCCAAGGAGATTTGTCAGTTCCCGCTATGGAAGAGAAATATGGTCACATAACTCACTGAAGAAGAACATCCTCACAGAGGGATAATCAGAGCAGAACTAACTTAAAGTTCATTGATACGAGAAACACCCTCCTTAAATACAGGACTGGGATAGAATTCTTTCACCTTCCAGATGGTTGGCTCTTTACCTGACAGGAATCCTTCAAATTTGGCAAGGACTGCTGGGGAGATTCAGAAAAGGGAGTGCGTTTCATCCACTCCTCCTTTGTCTTTATGACCTTTTCAAGCTCTTCGAGCTGCTTGAAATAAGCGTTTATATCTTCCTGTAGCTGAATCTTTCTTTCCAGATCTTCCAAACGCTGAGATACATTCTTCCATTCTGCTAAAACCTTCTCCAGAACATTTTTTATTTCTTCAGTAGGAAGACCTTCTATGCAGACATGAAAAATAAACAGACATTTCATATAATATTACAAAATTTTGTCTTGACTTTGTTCCAAACATTCTAACATATTCGAAATAACATGGCGATGTCACTTATAATGATCACTTCCTTAAGTTCTTTTTAACACAACAAAAAATTATAATGATACACTTAAAAATAATTATGCTTAATTCTTTGACCAAAGAAGGAGGGCATCTTAAGAAAGCGGGTCAGGAGTAGTGTGGCTGTCGCAAAAGGCCCATCAGCAGAGCTTCAGCCACCGCCTTTTCTACAGAACGTGTGTTTCCATCCTTGGGATGGTACCACTCTGCTAGTTTATAATCTGAGCTAAGGAAACAAAATCAACTCCCCTGATCTGTCTGGGGCTCTGATATCAGAAGGTAGATCTTCTGTCATAAGAAAAGACAGCTGGCTAGAAAAACTAGGAGGCATCTCCAGCGTTTGGTGACCAAACCACAGTGTCATGTATATTGCAAACTCAATGGCAAGAAAGAATTCCTTTTGCTGAGAAACAGCCTGCTGAGTGAAGAAGGAACATTAGCCAGCAGCCAGGTCCAAGAAGCATCAGCAAACCTACTGGGTACGCTGCACATAGATAAGCAAATACCAAAATGTCGAGGCACTGTATACAATATCTACTTTATAAAAACATTTTTTAAATGCCATTATTTTTATTACTGGAATCTTAATTTTCTTTGTCTCACATTTTTGAAAGGCAGAGAATGTTCATAGAAATGATAAAGCTAAATATAATAATAGGTTTTATCATAGTCCTTAGTATACAATACTATCAAATCCTTTAAAATTACTATGAACAAGTATAGGAAATCTGCAAAAGAATCTTTCTATTCAGAGGAGAACAAGCATGTTGAAAGGATGGGCTTCACATTTTTAGTGTGAGTAGGAGGGCCATAAAACAATTCTGCTTTGTAAACACGTGCAATCGAAATCCAGGGTAATGAGAACTTGAACTAAAAAAAAAAACGGCATGTAAAACAAAAGGTCACTTATGATCCCCAGACAATGCAACTCTAAAAATTTCTATAATACACTGATCTCTAGGAACAAAATAAGCTAAACCAAGCAAACCAGGTATATCAGCCATAATGTCAAATGAAACAAATTATTTTGTTTTTTAGAAACATTTTTATGCTCTATGAGATATCACAAAACTTAAGTGAAATGCATTAGGCAGGAAAGATCTGTCAGGCTTGGCTGTGGTGGGCTTTTTGATGAAACTGGTTTCAGGAAAACAGTGAAATGATTATTCGAACATCTGTTTTACTGAAGAATTTATACACTGTCCTAACTGAACTCAAACACATAGACCCTATTTGGTTCCGGTTCCCACATTTCCCAGCTTCTCACTCCTATCCTAAAAATTCTTTAAAACAGAAATATCTTTTAAAATGAATAGAATTAGAGTCCTCTAATGAATGCATTTGTAGTTCTACCAATGCTTGGGGGAAAATGGTAATGCAAAATATAAAAGGTTTCCTATTAAATTGGACAAGTATACATTAGGTGACAAAATTCATTCCTTTATAAAGCCACGTATCATACATTCCCTGATGTTGCACTTTGGCCTTTTGCGAATAACACTTTCAAGTGAATTCAATTTCCATAGTATATATTTCTAGGCCCTGCCTACTCATTGTACGATTTTATCGAGCAAAGGCTATAGTCAGCTAATGAACTCCCTCACTTTCCAGATGCCAAAGCAAACAAAGAAAAGGGTTCTAAGACTTGCCCAAGGACAAGAAACTAGAAAAGGACAAGAGAATGCAAGTTCACCTGTTCCCCATTCACTGCTATTCTCACTACAACATATCACTGCTCACCAACGTCCCGTCTAGACAAAGTCTTCCCTATCAATCTTCACTTCACTTAGTATGAAGACTAATTCTAATCTTAATTCTGTCACATCGCCTAAAAGCTGACATAGAAATGGAGGTAAATGCAGCACGCAGACTCATGAAGTTATCCCATCTTCACAACACATAAAGTCTGAGTTCCAAGGTTCAATGTTGAGTTAGAAGTAAAGAATCTACAATTGTAACTGACATAAATTCAGCATTCAATTTATTATAACTATTGAAAGAATTAGTATCTCAAGGGAAATTATGGTCTGTGTCTCTGGGTCTCTTTAAGTAAATATTTGAAAGAGCAATCTCTAAGTGAGGTGGCCACACATAGAATAACTAAGACAGTCTGCTTAGGGTAGATTTTGAAAGAAAATACTATTCTATTTAATTTTATTTAGAGAGAAGTTAACCTTCACTAATAACATATGGACTGATAATAATATATTTGCATAATTTCAAAATAAATGAACGTATATGACACATATATGTTGAATACCTTTGTGTGTACGTATATCTCTGTGTGTGTGTGTGTGTGTGTGTATCCAGTATATACACAAAATAAGTGAATACATTTTTCAAAAGGCTAGAGGCAAAAATAATCTAAGGTCAAAAGAAAAAATAAGAATAGTTGTTTTCTGGGAGTGAAGGAAGGTGACTGATCCAAAAGGGACATCAGAGAACTTTCTAGAAAGACGGAAATTTTCTGTGCATAGGTTACACAGATGTATCTATTCATCAAAACAGCACATCTAAGTTTTGTGTATTTCAATGTAAGTAAATATTACTTCAAAAAAACCTATAAAACTAATAATAATCAAGAGGGTGCAGAGTGAATAAAGGCATAGAATATTGTCAATTACTGACCTGAGTAACTGATACAACAAAGTTCATTGTACTATTCCATTTGCTTTGTATATAGTTGTATTTTCCATAATAAAAAGTCAAAAAAATAAAAAGATTTAATGCTACCGTTTTGAAGATTCTTGTCAATCTAATATTCCTAATTCTGCTTTAGGTGACTGTGGCTTTGTCAAGGAGAGCTACAACAGACCTCCAAAGCACTTACTATTACTAGAATAAGGAATAGGGAATACAAGAAATGTCTTTCAAAGGTAGAACAAAGAGAATCATTTGTAAAACTACATAGCTAGAATATTAATCTTCAGACTCCTCTGGGTCACTGGGAGCTATAGCAAAAAAAAAAAAAAAAAAACTTTGGTGCAGGTAAAAATTTTAAATACAAGTAATACCTTAACAAATTTAACTATAAAAAATTGTAGTAAATCCATATAATACATTGAAAGCAATCAGAAATCAAATACCCTTAATGGATTTACCTTAATTTAACTTCAATTCCCAAACATTGCATAAGTAAAGTTTTCTTTTGCTACACTCTCTGCAAAAAATATTCCCAACATATAACCCCAAAGGATGAGGTTTTACAATCTTCTATGCCGCTGAATTTTAACTGTTCTACTAATGTATCAGGGTTTCTGATTCCCTGGCCCCATATAAAAACAGAACAACTTTGCTTTTATCTGTTTTTTATGATCAGCTTCAGTATAAAATTTCATTTTTTAAAAGATTCTAATGCCTAAAAAAAAGTTTGTAAACCATTTTCCTGACAAAAAGAGGGTGAAAGTTTTAAAACAAATATTTATTTATTTTTTTTATTTCAGCATAATATGAGGGTACATACAGATGTTTAGGTTACGTGTGTTGCCCTTGCCCCCCCACCCCTCCCTCAGTCCAGGTTTCAAATATGACCACCCTATTGCGTGGTGCGCATTGCACTCTTTGTGTATGCATATACCCGTCCCCTCCTCCCTCCTCCCCCCCTCCCCTGCCCAACATCTAATAGACGTTATTCTTATATGTTCACTTATGTGTTGATTCGTTAATACCAATTTGATGGTGAGTACGTGTGGTGCTTGTTTTTCCATTCTTGGGATACCTCGCTTAGCAGAATGTGTAAAACAAATATTTAATATGTCAAACTGTAATATTACTTGGTGTGGCCATCTAAAAAATATGGAAAAAAAAAAAAGGGTCTCACCTTTTCCCATTTGCTCCACAAGGATTTGTCCAGTTTGTTTTAATTCATCCAGACTGGGGATTCTTTCTGTCTGTTCTTTTTCTAATCCCTGAAAATAAAGTTCCAATATTAAGAATATTACAAACTTTCTTCTCAATATAATGTAATTTTATTTTAAATTTTTAGGTTTAATGTCCCTCCCACAATCTCTCTAGGCATGTTAGTCAAAATTAACCTAAGAAAATACTACAGTACAAAGCTATGCAATCTCAGGCTACCCTCCAGCCCTCCAGGGATGAATAAATCTGATAAGATAAATCCAAACAATGATCACAGCAGCTATATAATGTTGGTTTCTTTTATAAGGAAAAAAATGTACACCATAATTATAAGCTTCTATTAAGGGAAAATAACCAAAGTATGTTTTAGATCCAGAATACCTATTCACCTACATAGCCCAAGTATGCTGCACCACAAAAATAATGGTTTGAGTCAAAATAACTGTATGTGCTATGACAGAGATCACTGAACAAAAATTAATTAATGAGAACAATACAGAAATATTTTGAGGCGTGGTATTAGTTGTTGGTATTATATTAATACCACAGGTGTTAATACAAATTCAACCACAATCATATTTCTTACATAATTTTTAAATAATGAAATTATCCTTTAAAACCCAAACTAAAGCATTTTGCTCTTTATGCCTGAGGAGTGGCTTATAATTTTAATATTTTTGTCTTTATAGTTTGATATTCTCAAGACAAAAATCTTGCGAGGACTAATAAGAATGGGACAAGCAAAATAACAAACACAGATACACACAAGTGGATGTGCACACAGCTCAGTGTTTGAAATCTCTCCTATTCCTCAATCCTCAACTGATATTTATAAATTAGTTAACTATTCAAATTGTGTCAATCATAACACAATCGAAACTTCTAGGCAACCCATATTATTACTTCACCCAGACAATCCAGAGAAGAATCCCACTTCTAAATTCTTTACATGAATGCACTATCAAATAAATTTAACTATCCACTTTTGATCTTCACACTTTAATGTGACTATGTAGAACAACCATTTTTATTGTTAAAGACCAGGAAACATTAGCAAGAGAGTCTAAAAAACACCATTTATTTTTTTTTAACTAAGGATCGATGCAAAAAGTAACATTAAACTAGAGAAAAAAATGATTATCTGCTTTTTACAACCTGATTTTTTTTTTGCTACTTCTAACAATGACAGGAGACTAGACTATGGATTCTCCACCCATGTATTTCATCCCTTGGAATGAGATCTTACTTCACTAAAAAAAATTAAGCTTAATCTTTCCCCAATTTGCAAGAAAAATTAGGGATTAGAATAATGGTTAAATTTTCTTTACTTTATACTTTTTCCAACTCTTAGGCATCTAGTATTTGTCTGAAACAACAAATGGACTTATAGATAAATATTAAATAGAATACATAGGAGCTGCCAATCGTGACTTATATAAACATATACAATTGTTATGTTAATTCCCTCAAAAGTCATTCTAATAGTTTCTGCCATTAAAATTGTTCCTGGATAATGGGATGGGCTTTAACTTATCAATATTTTGTGGAACTTGCTCCATGAAGATCACTGTAACTGCTAAATTCTCTATCACCTGAATGTCTTTAGAATTGGGTTGTTCAATGATGGTTAGTATCATCTATCAGCCTTTCAGAACTGCAAGAAGCATATGAAATGTGGTAACACGGGCCTCGCTTCTTTCTGGCTCTCGAAACTCTGAGCAGGGGGTTCTGATGAAGGTGCTCCCAGCCCACCACCGTCCCCATACCCCTGTCCATCCACAATTTTCACTCCCCCTCTTCCATGAGCCAAGCGCTTTACCAAGTGCCGAAAGTACAGAGTGCAATGAAAAATTATCCTTGATTTCTTTCTTTGGCTTTTTCTTTCTTTTTTGGAGACAAAGTCTCGCTCTGTCACCGTGGGTAGAATGCAGTGGTGTCATCATAGTTTACAGCAACCTCAAACTATTGGGCTCAAGCGATCCTTCTGTCTCAGCCTCCCTAGTCACTGGGACTACAGGTGCGCACCACCACGCCCAGCTAATTTTTCTATATTTTTGTAGAGAGAGGGTCTCACTCTTGCTCAGGCTGGTCTCAAACTCATGAGCTCAAGAATCCTCCCACTCCGGCCTCCCAGGGTGCTAGGATTACAGAGCCACCACACCCAGCCTATCCTTGATTTCTAAGGCCTCACAGGCAGATGTGGAAACAAATCACAGCATACACGCAAGCTGGGCTTTCACGGAGGTATGGCCCAAGCCATAAGGACGTCAAAAGATGAGTCACTGAACTCTTTCTTGGGGGTCTAAGGGAGGCTTCCTGGAGTAGGGGGCATTTCGGCCAAACAGCAAGGTAGGCTTAATGGAGGGCCGTTCTGGGCAAGGAAAACGGCACCTCAAAAAGGCAGGAGAGTAAGACAAGAGCAGGAGTCAGCAAGGCTGGAGCTCAGGGGCATGTGGGGAAACAAGAGGGCATGAGGCATATTTAGAGGGAGGGAAGAGTGCCCTCTCAAAGGCCCTTGTATGCCGGGGTGCTATGGAATTAGATCTCTTCCCAATATTGGTGGGAAGCCATTAACGGATGGCAAGCGTGGCAGCTGCCTCATCAGATTTACATTTGAGAAAGACCACCTGGTCACTGAAGCCAAGAGCTGAGAAAGTAAGGAGAAGGGAAGAATAAACAGTGGCAAATGCTGCGGAGAGAGCAGCTCTGATGAGAACAGAAATGCGTTCTTTGCATCTGGAAAGCAAACAGTCAACGACAACCTGAAAAAGAGCAGCTACAATGGAATGATAATGCAGAAATCAGTCTCAACTTTCCATTCAAACATTTAAACTTGGTCAAGGTCTGACCTCAAACCAACCATCCAGCTTTAACTCTCTACTTTTACACACATACCTAGCACTAAACGAAATGCAGTCATTGTTCCAAAAGCATTAGATCCTTGCCCACCTTCGTGCTTCTGCTCAAGGATCCCCTGTGCCTGCCGTGTCCTACACACTCTCCTGCGGGCCAGCTCAGGCCCCTTCACCCTCGGACTTCACTATTGTGTAGAGACACCTGCCATCCTGGTGTCCTCTCAATTTCTATGTTACCTAGCACTTTCTAACTTATACCTTAGATGTTTGTGCACGTCTTGTTTGTTAAATATCTTCCAAACCCTTTAAAAACAAACTCCATGGCTGATACAGAAGCCACTACAGACTTATACCAGGTGCCCAAATTGTTAATGCAGTGACACACAGAGGGACATGTGAGCACCAGGGACAGTACAGCACTGGAAACGCCCATCACACTTTTCAGTAACAAACAAAAGGGTGCAAAACAGCAGAGCTAAGATCCCATACATTTTAATAGTATTTATTTTTAAAAACTGTGTCTCTTCTCTAAAGAGAATATATTGAAGAAATTTTGAAATTTGAAATAGTTTGCTGTATTTGGAAGGCAAAACATCTTCAGCATAATGCTCATACAAAGTCATAAATTATTATGCACCAGATTAAGGTAGATATAAACAAAAAAAATAGTAATAATAACTAAATCACCCCTGGAAATGTTCCTGACTACACGCCTCGATGTTTTAGAAGAAAAAAAGAAAAAACAACCTTCCTCCAAACAGGGATCTGAAGACGGCTAGCGTGAATGGATTCAAAAATTACTACAATGTTCTAAAAGCTACCTTATGCTCACATTTATTTCACAGGAAGCTTTTGCATCCCATCACATCTTGAGGCCAACAGAAAATCTAATGAGATGAAATATTTTATGCACTAGGATATTTTTGGTTTATGTTTTACCTTCAGCTTCTTTTTCACTTCTGAGGTCTCTTGCATCTTCTTATACTCTTTTATCTCTGTGGTCTGAATGGCAGTCTTTGATTTCAAAATCCAGTTCAACAGCTCTGCACTTACAGCATCAAACCTGATGTAAGATGCAAATGTTACCATCTGGTATTTGTTTTCTTCTATTGCTTAACTTGGCTCAAGAAAGAGCAACCCAAGTGCCCACCAGGCATGTATTTTCAAACACTCCCCGAAAACAGCCACCCAGAAATATAGTAACCATGCAAAATAAGATCACACATTTACAATTAAAAATATGAAAAGAGTAAGGATACTGTAGTGTTAATAAATAATTGAAGAAAATAATTAAATAAAATATTTTAAAACTTCATATATTAAAAAAATTGTAAGTTTATAAGGAATCACTTGTGTTTTTATAAACTCTAACAGATAACGAACCCAGATTTGGTTAGATAATATCAGAAAAGAACGAGCACAGACATTCCTAAAGTCAATGCCTTCTTGTGTTCAATATGTCCCGTTTCAGCCTTGCCATACGTCAGGCATTGGTGAGGATCTTGAAACGAAGGTGAACCAGACATAAATCTCAGACCTCAAGGAGCTTCTAGACCAGCAAGCAATGGAAATTAATAGCAAAAGAATCTGCTAACTACTAATCCAGAAATTCACAGGAATAGCTCCTAATCCAGTCAGGGAAGGGACGGGTCCCTACAGGAGAACAACAGCATTGTGCTTAGCAGTTTTCCCTGCCAAGGGAGAACACAGGGACGATCACATTCTGCAAACTCCAAGCAGTCAGGTGTGTCTGGAATAGTGAGTACTGCACTTGCAGGGAGGGACATTGAAAACGTGGCCAAGAACCACACGGACCAGTGCCTGGAAGGCCTTGCAGGACATAATTAGGAGTTTGGACTTAACAAAAGGGCAGCTGAGAGCCAAGGGAGGGTCTGAAGCATGGGACTGACGTGATCCTGTTCACATTCTCAGTGTTCACTGAGGAGAAGGCATGGAAAAGAGGCGAGGGCAGAGAAAGGCTGTGGTACCCACAGGAGCCAGAACTACGATAGTGACAACAGGAAAGAAGACAAGAGGACAGGCCTGCGAGGTCTTGACAAGGCAGGTCAAGCCACAGCTAGAGGAGCCAGAGGGGAAACGGGCATTGGCTGCTGCCGCATATCCAGCCCCTTTCTAAGTGATTTATGTGCATTACTAACTCCAGGAATCCTCACAACTACCCTGTGAAGTACATACTATTATCGTCCCTTGTAGAGATGAAGGAAATCGAGCTCACGGCGGTTTTCGTTAACTGTCCCACGCCACAAAGCCAACAGATGGAAGGGCTGGGATTCACCCCGAGCCGGACTGTCTTCTTAACCAGTGCCCTCCCCACGGAGTTCTCAGTAATGCAGGCAGGAGCACAGGGTGTTATTGCTTATTTTTATGGAAACGTCGTTTAAAGTGTTTCTAGTGAATTGTGAATATTTGTCTTTTCATCAAGGTAAATTTTCCTTGTAACATGTAAGGGATTCTGTGATGCTCCAGATAAATAACCAGGGACTGAGCTGTCGCTCAAGCAGGGGTACATTCCTCCTGTCAGCTTAACAGCAGAGTCCTGTTTAATCTTTCAGGGTAGAGGAGGGCCACAGAAAGATCACACATTTAAAGAGATCTTGGAGACTGTCAAGTTCTGTCCTCGAAATGAGCAAGAGTGATGTGATGATCTCAGGCCACAGTAACGGATATCCACATTCTAAGAAATGATGGCCCCACTATACCCTGAGCTGGTAAAAATAGCCACTAGTAACACCTAGGGGAAGAAAAGGGGCAATGAGCCGCCATTTTTTAAGCATGTATTTTAAACGAGGCAGTGCATTAAGCAGTTATTTAAGGCTCTCAACTGTTAGGACAGTCCATTTTAAGACAAGCTAATAGCGGTTTCAACAGCAGACTGAAGATACGAAATAGTCTGGAAACCATGTCACACTAGGAACGGTGAAGGATACTCTGAACTTTAGGAAAATGAAAATCAGAACATAAAAGTTATATTCAAAGGTTGGGGAGGCAGATTGAAGAGGGCTACATGGCTCTGTATCACTCCAGAAAGAACTAGCACACATGGGTAAACTTAGAGAGGGCAGAATTTGAGCATAAAAATAACCTTTCTAATAAGAAGATTTAACTGTAATGAACTGGACATACTCAAGACTCTATTTGTTTAATAATTAAGTTAAGGAATTTCTGCATCCGTCAGATCGTGGAGTTGATGGCTGTGGCCCTCACGGCTCGTTGCCCACCCAACATACAACCCTTCTCCACATTTCTTCCTTGCTGTCTGAGTCCCCCAAAACACAACCACAGAGACTGAAGAAGTTAGATAGTTTCAACCTCCCTTGCACCCAGGGCACGAGCAAGTGACTGAATCCTGGACAGTGAGACCAGGGGATTAGTTTGCTGAGACGACAAAGCTGAAGGTGAAAGCCAACATCCAAGGATGACAAAGACCACAGATGGGGGTTGCTAAACTGCACCTCCCATTAAAACTGCCCTATCTCCAGACTTCTTGTAATGTAATATCATCAGTGACCTCGTTATTTAAGTCACTTTGGGTATGGTATTCTGTTTCTTACAGCAGAATGCACTCTGCACAGTGCGGTCATGTTTAAGTGAAGATTTCAGTTACGCACCCTAGTCTTTTACAACCTTCTGTGCTCCCAAATGTACAAAGTCAGCATTAGAAAGATACACTGCCAGACACACCTGGCAGATATTATGCACTGAGGAAATGTGAGATCTATTCTAATATTAACATCAGAAGCATCTTTCTCCCGTGCTGCCTCAGCTCCATAAGTAAATATTCGACCACTGCTGCTTGCAACTCAGAGGTGCACTGATCCTACAAGCAGAAGCTATTAGGAGGCAGAAACATAGCCTTATTATCAAAATAAAAACATTTGGTAAAATTGGAATCCTGCTTTGTCCAACATAAGCTAAATTAGGGAAAGCATATCATTTTTATTCAGCCTCAAAATAATTGCTCACTTACCCAAGCACTGGGATTCTACTGTAAAAGCAGGAGAATAGTACCTTTCAAGAGCTATTTTGAGGATTATCTGCCATAGCGCATGTAAGTTCCAGTACCTGGGACACCATATAGTTTAATAGAATATCTGACAGATCAGTAAAAGCACAGTATGTATCGGTCGTAATTATCCTTCTTATAAAGATCCTAGGCTTTCTTTTGAATCAACAAGATGAAAAGAAACGTTTTATGTCAAAGATGGATCTTTAAGCTAAACAGGAATATGCTAATGAATCTGACAAAGAAATTAACAAAACGTGAAAAAGAACGAGGGGGGAAAAGAAAGAAAAAAAGGAGACTAAAAGTGAATTATTTCCCTGAATCAAGTATTTTTTAATGGTGAGAGGAGAAAGTGGATTCACAAAGAATGAGGATGTCAAAGCAAAATTGTCAGCGCTGTGGCTAGTGAAAGAACAAATACATAGAGTCATGGACAAGGTGAATGATGGGAAAGGAAGAAAGAAGGGCTCAGCCACACAGTTCTCTGAAGTGAATACTGAATAAATAAAACCATCCAAGACAATTGAGATGCTTAGCTAGTGTGAAGCAGAAGACTCAGGGACAGTGAGTGGTTCAGTAGCTGAATTTCCATAATACTAATTATGTCTAAATTTGCATATGATTAGCAATAGTACAAAATAAGTAGCAAGCATCAAATACATTATGTGCAGTACTGGGTTTGAAAAATTTCTCTGTCCTCACTTTTTCTTAGCTTCCATATCCACATGGATCTGTCTCTTCTTTGGAGGAGGAGGAGGAGGCAGCTCCTGCTTAGACTTTTTTGCAGTTACTTGTTCTCTTACACGAACAGTCTCCAAAAGATCCTTCTGAGGAATCTGAGACATTCCCAGCTTTGCTACAGCCTGAGTCACCTGAAATAAAAATCAACCAATGTTTAAATTTTTATAACAGCTTTACTAAGACATACTTCACATGTTACATTTTGTTTATCCATTCATCAGCTGATGGACATTTGGGTTGTTCCAATTTTGGAGCTATTATAAATAATGCTGCTATGAACATTCATGTACAAACCAAAATTTTACTTTTGATCAACTCATTAAAATATTTTTTAAGATCAGTAAGATTATTTAAGATTTAATATTTTAAGATTATTGGATACCTGCCTAAGTGTTATCAGTTACTACAAATTAAATTACTGGATATATTAATATGTTTTTTGAAGACCTATTAAAATTTACTTTAAAAAACTGAAAGAGAAGATTTTCACATGTCAATTATTCATCAGATGTAAGGAATCAACTTTTTAGTTCACCTACTACTTTTTTATGTCATAAAAACTGATATGAACCTGAACACTGAAACTTAAATTTTTATTTAACAGTACAACATACTACGCAAATCAAAAGGTACCTGGTTGGATGAATCTTCTAGTCTCTGAACCAAAGAATCCCATCTTTGAGTCAGTTCTTCTGAGTCACTGTTGATCTTCTTAGATGTCCTGGGGTTATCAAGTAACTGACTCACATCCTGGCCAATCTCACTCAGCTGATCCAATGTTTGACGCTTCATTTCCATGTCTTCCTTCAAAATCTAGTATTTCAGATATTTATTAGACAGTTTTCCATTAATAGGATTTTATCTTCCCAGTCCCCAGCCAAGAAATGTAAACATGTATATTTTGTAGTAAAATCTACACGTTATGCAGTTCACTGTGCTAAATAAACATAAGACTCCTGGTTCCAAATCATTGCATGGCAGCGGTCTAGTACTGGGTAATGAGCCATTGTCTGTATTCACTAAATTGTATTAACCATTGATATAAAACACTAAGATATTGCAGGCTTACAACACAGATGCTGACAATAGCATTACTTTTACTTACAGCCAGACGTCGAACACTGACACTTAGTTCCTTTTGGTCTTTGAAGTTGCTTGTCTGGACTTTATTTAAAGCCTCTTCTTTTTCGGTTAACCAAGCTTTTAACAAGCACTACAAGTAATAACAAAAAGTTGAAAATATATCTGTGGCATTGTTTGTTAATTCAATTCAATCAAGTTCCCACATTTCTAGCTTTTTTTTTTTTTTTATTAGAGTCTTCACTCTTACCTGGGGGTAAGAAAGACCTCAAACACCTAAGGCTGATGCACAAATAATCCACAAAGACACCTTCTTTAAAATATTATCCATCTCATATTTGCAACAGATCAACCTGATATTACCCCACATCTAGGTAACTAAGCCTAATTCTCAAGAGGTGGGTAGAGGAGAAAGGGTAAATTCAGCTATCCAAAAGTCTCCCACAAAATCACATTGTAACTCTCGAGAGGCAGAAGGAAGCTCAGAAATTGTCCTGTTCCAGATCCTCAATTTAAGAAGGAGGAGAGAGAAGTTAAGTTACATGTCCAAGACCACTTGGCTAGCTAATGGCAGAGCTGGATCAAGAACCCACCCCTAAACCAATGGTCTTTCCACAGCATCATGCAGGAAAGCCACACTGATGCTCAAAGTTCGACAACAATTATGATTTAAAAAGGAAGTTTGAGGATGGCCCAAAGCCAATATACAGAATTGTAAACTTCACTGGCATCAGTGCATGTTTTTTAGGCAGAATATATTTAATAACGTAGAGAGATGACCCTGAGGAGAGATGGAAAACAACTGTGGCTGCATTGAGATAATTCTTCCCAAAATATAGCATCTCCCACAGAAACCCTTTTCTATTTAGCTGGAAAGAAAAAATCTTGGTTCTGTCTTTGCAATGGGATCGATTCTTTCTCACTTGTTTCATTGATCAATTTATTTAACAACTATTCTCACCTCTATATTCCACCAAAAAAAAAAAAAAGAAAGGTTAGGAAACTAAAAGAAAAATATGGATCCTGCCCTCAATCTGGTACGGCTGATAAGACATGCACATAAATAACTACGGCACAAGATAGAAAGTACAAACACCACATACACACACAAAAGATATAGTCAAATGTCAGATCACTAGTAGAACATGACTCAAAGGTCAGTTTAAAACCTAAAGTAATACAAGTGACCAAAATACTGGCCACTTCCTCTTTTTGAACATTTTTTTTAAATTATCAAAGTAAAGCTATTTCCAAATTTGAAATTATTTTACGGGGTAGAGGAATAACACAGTGGTTTTCTCTAGCAATCAATGTCTCCTGTTGTCATTACGGAAGTAAAATTTTAACTGTTCCATGAGATTATTTGGCCTTGAATACAAGGTTCCAAGTACATGTAAATCTTTGTAACGAGAAACGCAAATATATCAGAAATCAGAATCAGGCCCATCATGTGATTCTTAATAAGAAAATTGTGACCGAAGTTTGAGAGGGGGGGAGTAGTGATTAACAATTTATATTTGGACAAATTTTGCAACCTACTTTTTAAGATGTACTATCTGCCACCATATTTAGTAAACCACAAACATCATACGCTTGGGGTTTTATTTCCCCTGAAGACAATATAGTTGCTCTTTGTGGATGGAAATGAAATGTATTTAAAAGAATCAAAATGGACACTGGGATATGTGGGAATAAAGTATCTGCTTATTTTCTAAACCACAACTGTTTGGCATTTTGGAGAAAAGTTTTGCTTATTTGTATTTTGTTTTGTTGGTTGCTTTTCTGGAAGGACATAAGATGGGCAAAGGGCCGCCTTTTCTGACTGAAAAATTAAGGTGGGAGCTTCGTGCCATCAGCTCATTTGCTGTGGTAATCCTTAGTGGAAAAATATACTCTTAATCAAGCATTCAATCAAAGGTGTTGCCAAATAACATTTTCTCATTAATTTCAGTACTTATGCCAGTTAAAAATCAAGAAAAATTCTTGTGATTTAAAGTTCACCATGTATTGAATGGTTTCATTTGCACATTCTTTACTGAACATAAACCATATGGTAGGAATTGTGCTGATACAAATTCATACACATTACCCAACAGAAATCCAATAATAATTGTAATGTCAAACAAATCATGATATCTAAGTACTAACATTCTCAATGATGACTATAGATCAAATTAAGTATTATCACAATGGAGTCATATGATGTGATTTCTATAAAGATTCTGTATGATCAGTTATAAAATGGACAGAAATCTGATTTTTAAAGTAGTAATTATTTATATATTTTCATTTCAAAGAAAACTAAAGAATGTAGCTGTATTCTAATGTCATAATAAAAAATGGGTTACTTTTCACTACTTGTTTCTCCTCTTCTGGATAACAGTTTTATACCTGTTCTTCCAATAATTCCTGCCACAACATATTGATTTCTTGTAATCTGTTCCAGCGTTCTTCAGTCCAACGGCACACTGCCGTCCAGCGCTCACCAAGTTTCTAGGAAAGGAAAACACCACCCTTGGTAAACACAGCCTTCAAAGAGAGGTATCACAATCATTACAGAAATTCATGATTTCCATTGTTCTTTATTACAGTATAGCTATTTATAAAAATACTTTCACAAAAATTGCTTTAAAATAACATAGATCAATCCTATAAATGAGAAAAACTAATCCCTATAGAATTTAACAGATTATTTCACATCACTAGAAAGTGGTACAACCAGAACTCTACCCTATATCTTTGACTCCAAATTCCTACTCTTTTCATTTTGTTGTGGTTTTCCGATGAGAATTTGACATTTTTACATATATCTACATATCTACTTTTTGTACTTCAAATTTTCTAGGCTTTAATTACTCTAAAAAAAAATTAGTGCATCAATTATATTTCTTAACCATCTTTACATACCAAGAAAATGTTCGTCTATAGTACCAAAATTAAAAATGTTTAAATTTATTAAAACTACATTTTGAATAAGAGAATTTCTAGAAAACAGTAAATTGCTTAATTGATTTGTTCTGTTTATATTACATGAAAATTTCCATAGAAAATTCTCCATAAATTAACAGAATATTATGAATATTAAAAATACTAAATAAATTTGATTAATTTTTTAAAAAATCATTCTTCACAATGATTTTCCCTGAAAATTATTTTACTATCATTTTATAAGTAATGTCAAACAAATGTTAAAATTTATTTCTATATTATTTACATGTGAACAAGAATTATTTAATTCATATTATACTATTTTGATATTTAACAGCACAGTAAGCTTTTAAGTGTGCAAAGGATAGAGAACTTAGAGCCAGAAGAAAGGTCTCTCTAGTCTCAGCATGGCCATTCCTTGTCTATTTAAATCTCTGGAGCATCACTTATACTCCCTGAATTTCAGTTTCCTCACTGCTAAATAGTCAAGACATGGAATACCTACCTCTCAGATTACTGTAATAACTAAATACTATTACACTGAAGTCTCAGCATTTTTTTACAAAAGAAAAAGGACTTCATATGATGAAATTATAGTCTGGAAATCATAAATTGGAATCATCTTATCAGGTATTGTTCAAATGAAATACTAATAAATTTCTTTACAAAAACTTGTAAAGATACATTATTGCTTTTGTGCAAAAACAAGCAATTTGTTGAGGTTTCCAAAACTGTTGTTGAAAATCACACAGTAGGTTTACCAAAGACCCAGGGATACTAAAGCCTACAAGCTGGAATTCTCAAATTTTAGTATACACACACTTTTGTTTTTTACAATGTAGGTTCACTATCCCCTCCTCCACCCAGATTCAGGTGTGCGGGAGAGCCTAACAAATTCCTCAAGTGATTCTAACCAACAAGTCCGTAGGCCACTTGCTGAGATCAGTTCCCATGCTTCCCAATCGTGTTAACCCTGTGCACGAGGAAGCTGGAGATTGCGACCAGACCCACAGATGTCCCTCAAGGGCTGAAGTAAAGGAGTTAATACATGGGTATTCCTGTAACCCACATCCTGTGGACCTTCACCTGGGAAGTACAACCAAAAGTGGATTTTTCTACCCTTCTGGATAAACAATGAGACAGGCCATGAAGGATGGGGCAACACATGCTTGGGTCTCAGACCACAGGTCCTTTAGGATTATCTTACTTTACAGGTCCTTACCTGTAACTGATCTTCTAGAACAGCTGTAGCACTCTCGCCACTGTTTTCATCCACAATTACCACCATGTGAGTTAATGAATTTACTTTCACCTGTTCAGTCTCGAGATCATTTTGCAAACTCTAGAGAAAAAATTAAGATAAACCATTATTTCTACTCTTTCATGTCTACCTATTTAAAATGTACTTGGTTGTCAACAGTAATTAAGGATACTCAATGAGGCATCGTATTTAAATTTCCTATCATTACTCGGAGTATTCTACTAATGAAACAAGCCCATTATACATCTTTACATTTCATTATGAACCAAAGCAGTTTGAAAATGCAATGTCATAACAGCTTGAAAATGGGAAATATCATCACTTTTATTTCACGTTCTGGCAAAAAAATGTATTTTTTTGCATAAAAGAGTTGAGTGTCTATACTAGGGATTAAGACAAAAATATAGAATTGGTAAAGCAAGAAAGTCCAGAGCTTAAATATACAGAGTCAGTGATCATTTTATCTAGCGCAATATGGTATAAAGTAAGAGGTAGGGAAAACATTACATGATAGTCAGAAGTTGCTCTGATTTGCTACCCAAGAAGGCAATTTGGACATTTCCATTCTCACCTTTTGCATGGGAAGAGCGTAGTCATTAGACATACGTATATAGGTAATTTATTTAAACACCATTAACAGTGTCAAATGCCTCACTTTGCAGAGAGGATATTTTATTCTACCTTTCCTTCCATAGTCAAGATCAGGATCTTGACTACAAAAAGTTCTCCCCTAAACTTGTGACCAAATTAAATGGTCCACCAAATTTTGGTTCCTCACCTAGTGCTTTATGCTTTCCTGGATCAGAGAAGAAGCAACAGCTTTCCTTAAAGGATTAGGTGCAGCCACCTCTCAGGGTTTGCTTCTTCACCCACACACTGCACTCACACCAACACACCAGTGTTCTTAGCCACTTACGGGTCCAAAAAACCCTTCTCAAATCCTATCAAAGTGACGTACCTTCATATGAAATCTGCCCATTCCCATATAAAATTTTACCTGTGCTTTCATTCCTGGCTCAAAAAGTCACATCCCCACGAACTCTACCCTATGAGTTTCTGAACAAACAGAGCACTGAAGAAGTGTCCCACCTCCGTGCTAATGATACAAGTCATCAGCCTCTGACAATGCTAAGTGCTGCTCTTTCATATTTGATAAGGTATAAAAAAAATATGAGACAGATTTACTTTATGTTCTTCTAGCAGCTTTTGCAGGGCATTTAAATCATCGTCCAGGGGGCAAGTTTCCATCTTCTGAATGCGTTCCTCCGTGAGCGTTAACCAGGCAGAGAGCTGCTGCAGCTGCTTCTTCTGCAGTTCCATCAGCACGTCATGCAGCCTGTCCGTGGAGAGCACAGCATTATTCCCACGAGCTTTTTCCCTTTGCAAAGGTAAATACGTTCTCCAGGCACCACAGATATGGGGCAAGGGGACACACCCTTGTCTACACATTGAAAGCAGCATTTAGTCTTCAAACACAGAAACTGAGGGGAAAAACTTTTATTTTCTTCCTAAATGGAGTCCATTAAATGCAGTCAAAGAATGCAAGTCACGGCACCGGTATTCGTATCAGAATCATTGTTTCTTCAATCAGGAATTCCTGCTTATTAAATAGGTGGAAATGGCAATGGAATGCAGTTTGCTCCTTAATACACAATACTGAAATAAAATGGGCCATGGGAAAGCTCTAAAAAAAATGGTACAAAATGGAGTGGTAGACAGATACTACATAGTCCTGCCTTCCTACCGAGTAAATCGTTAGCCGATTTTAACACTGCAAATAGTTAACCGTCCACACGAACTGTTTTCTCCTTTTTTGCTAAGTTCTGTATTCCAACTTTTTTCTTTTGGTTTGGCTAACACATTCAAGGGAAAATAAAGATCATGTAAAATTCCAAGAACAGTACAAAATAAGAAAGAGTCTAACTTTTACGAGGCAAGTTCTGTAATGATCCCGTTCTCACAGACTTGTGGACTTCTACTTGGCCTAAAGCGTGCAATGCAGCCTGTGGAAGAAAGTGTTAATGTCTTGGCTTTGCACTCACCGAGACTGTCTGTCCATACTCTCCACCCTCAGCGCTTCCCATCTAGCATTCAGGAGAGTCATTTGCTCCTGAATTTCAAACTCCTCTTCATCTGACAGAGTTCCTTGTGTTATCAGCTGGTTCCCCGCCTGTAGGACGCTTCCCACACTGCTCTGGTGTGCAGTTAGCTCCATCATAAAAGCCTAGAAAGGTACATCATTACGACTTGTGAGCTACTCATGGCAAAAAAAAAAAAAAAAAAAATTAATAAATTGCTAATGCCTACCCTAAATATCAATGCTGCAGAAAAAGGTAGTCTAGTAGAGAACAAATAAAGTAGGCTTTGGGGCGGGTGCAGTGACTCATGCCTGTAATCTCAGCACTTTGAGAGGCCAAGGTGGGAAGACTGCCTGAGGCCAGGAATTGGAAACCAGCCTGAGCAAGAGTGAGACTCCATGTCTACAAAATATAAAAAAATTAGCCAGGTGTGATGGTGCACACCTGTAGTCCCAGCTACTCAGGAGGCTGAGGCAGGCAGGAGGATCGCTTGAGCCCAGGAGTTTGAGGCTACAGTGAGCTATGATGACGCCACTGCACTCCAGCCCAGGTAACAAAGAGAGACCTTGTCTCAAAAAAAAACAAAATTGTACAGGAACACTGGGTAGGACATTTGCTTAATTGTGCAATTAAAAACAATAATCACTTTCTGGGGAAAATTCAAAACCTAAAGATTTGTTGTATTGGTTTGCCATTTTTTTTTTCACTATAACAATACACTTCAGAAATGAGCATTACTGTGCATTGCTTTTCGACACTGGCTCTATAACATATACAAGTTACAACAAGATTAAAATCTGAAATTTAATTCTGATGCAGTTAATCACCCACATCAATTTTATAAGAAAGCTCTATCACAAGTCCTAAAATAAGCCATGACCTTTCCATAGAGCAAAATTCAGTAAACAACAAACAGCAGGGAAAAGCCCCTGATTAAGGCACAAACTCCAGGGCAGATATATCCTGTTCAGCAACTACAGATACTTACTTCATGGGTTGCAAACTGGTCTTTGACTTCTTCAACATCATCAGAAATGTCATCCTGCTCCTGGAAAGTGTCCTCAGCAGAAAGCAGCCAGGTCAGCACCTCTTCCAGGGCTATCTGATAGCTGTCCAGATCCATGTCCACCTCGGTGACAGTGCTGGGGGTTTCAGCTCCAGGACTCCCACGTTCCTCCTCGGGAGCTGTGCTCTATAAAAACAAAGCCAAGAAAAACCTACAATTATCACGAACACGAAGACACACTATATAGAGAACCTAAGGTAGATACCACTGTGTCTTAGGCATTAATCCAACTCCTCTTCAAAGTCAGATGAGCAATGCCACGAATTAGTCAGAAAGCATTTATTCACTGTGCTAGAATGGCAAAGAGTATAAAAGCGGTCTGTACTTGTGAGTTCTGTACTCAAGGAGAGTCTAATATAGTTGGAGAGAGAGAAATAACCCAAATGAATCACTTCTGAACAAAAATAAAATGGTTATTAGCACAGTGATAAATGCCATGGTCCCAACAAGGAATGACATTTGAGTTCACCAAGGGCTAAAACGGTTAGGAAAGTTTCCTAGAGGAACTGCAACATGTTGGGCCTTCAAGGATGGATGTAAGGAAAAAGAGAGAAAGATTAGAACTCTGCTTTGACCCCTAGTTAAATTGCTTTTATTAAACTGCAATTTAGCATTGCATTTTAGATACTAAATGGCAGCCACACAAACAGGCTGTTGTACTGAGTGTATTTTTTTGAGGCAATTGCTCTCTGGTTTACTTGGCCTTTTTTGTTTGGTTGTTTGTTTTAATGCTCATGGAATAAATTTCTCTCAAGCTCTTTCTAAGCAACTGAGTATTTCCTTATATACTTCAAGATCTTATAAACAAATCAACCATCTCTCTGGTTCTTTTGTTCCCTTTGAGACACAAACTTTTTAAAACCTGCCTATATCCTATCTCTACTTTATCACCTCTCATCTACAATTTTTAAATAGACTATTTCAAATGTACAGAAATATACAGAAAACAATACATGTTCACACTCCCTTTCACCCTGACTTGCATTTGCCCCACCAACCAACCAGAAAGGCTTTTGTCAACATCACCAATAACCTTCCCCTTGCCAAATCTACATTTCCAGCATCATCTATGGGGTGACCAAATAATTAACCAAAATATTAAAGAGTAGAATATTTTTGATAATAACTGTGCTAGAACAACAAACATAAACTAGAACTGTTCCAAGCAAATCCCGAGAGCTGGTCACCCCATGTTTCTCACTTCACTCCACGTGGCTGACCACTCCCCGGCCTCCGAAAGCTCTGCCTTCCCTGCTGCAGCGACACCACATTGGTCTCCTGCTGGTTCAACAGCAGCTGCTGACCTGCGAGTAACAAATCTCCTCAAAATTAAGCCCTGGGCTCTTTTTTCTTCCCTCTGTACTCCGTGCCTGAGTAATCTCTTCTTCTCCCATTGGCTTTAAGGAACCATCTATACCCACTATGAGCCTGAAGTCCCAACTCCTACATCCCACTACCTTGGCATCTCCACTTCGATGTCTCCATATTTAAACCCTTCCTTTTCGTCCCAGAACATGTTCCTTCTCAGGCTTCCTCATCTTAGCAGATGGCTTCTCCATGTGCCTAATTACTTCGGCTAAAAACCTGGGAGCCAGATAATTCAAAACTTACCTCAAATCCTTCAAGACCTTTCCATCCCACCGCCATCTATATCTCTCCTCCGGACTATGACAGACCCCTATAACAGGGGTCTCTACTTCCCCGTTTGCTCTCCCCACACCCAACCCCCATACTCCCACCTCCACAATCCACTTCTCACATGACAGCCAGGATGATCTTTTGAAAATGTGATCACATCGTAACACTCTCCTGCTTACAACCTTTCAGTGACTTTTCCAATGCTCTTAAGATATAATTTAAAATTCTTAACAAACTTTACAAAAATAATATGATAGCAAGAAACAGAGAGAGAGTATGTGTGTGGTGGTGTATTTTGATAGGTTCATCGGAGAAGACTTCTCTGAAAAGGTTCCATTTAAATTGAGGAAAAATGGGCAGCCTGCCACACAATAGTAAACGGAGGAACATTTCAGAGAGGGGAAACTGTACACACAAGAATCTTAGGGATAAAAGGGAAAAAGTCCACTCTGACTGCAGTGAGGAGGTAGGCTGGGTCCTGTAAACTACAAAAGATGAGGTTTTTAATTAATATGAGGGCTAGAACAGAAAGAAAACACACACAAAAGACATTTAGGAGGAAGAATTAAACGAATCCAGTAAACTGAATACAGGAGTTCAAAAGTGAGCACAGAGTTGAAACACTGACTAATGAAGAGACAGGTGGTGACAAAGACAGAGAGGAAACAAGCCAACTTTTAGACTTAAATTCCTAAAATTGTAGAGCTAAAATAACTGTGGAGATCATTTAGTACCAAACCTCAATACTACAATGAGGATTTCTAAGAACCAGAAAAGTTAGTGACCAGCCAAAAGCCACTTAGATAGGCACTAGCATCTGTGAGGTGGGAGAGGGAAGGCTTGTCTAAACACAAATGTGCAGAAGGTATTTATTAAAACACATGAGGAGACTTTCAACTGACAGATATTTAATAGAAATATGGGAATTATTATATAATGTTTGCTGACCACTAGCATACGTTTGGAGAAATAATAGAATAGGAGAGAAAGTCTGGCTGTTAGAGTGTACTGGAGATTAGTTGGTGGCAAGCTATGGCAGAGGGTAGATGATTAAAACTTGATCACATTTTATTTCTCAATTAACGTAATTTAGCCTCTAAGGCACTAATGAAAGCATGCAAATAAAGAGGTTAGTGTTAATACACTTGCACTTAATCAGACAGCAAATGGTTTCTGCAATTCTCATCATGCCACCCTGAACCCGAAACAGAAGGGATAATGTTATCTATATATTATGATAGGCAAATGAAGGCTCCTTCCTTTTTAAGAGAGAATCGCCTTAACTATAAGAATTAAAATATTCTTATCTTTCTTTTTTTTTTGAGACAGTCTCGCTCTGTTGCCGGGGCTAGAGTGCCGTGGCATCAGCCTAGCTCAGAGAAACTTTAAACTCCCGTGCTCAAGTGATCCTCCTGCCTCAGATTCCCGAGTAGCTGGGACTACCAGCATATGACACCGTGTACAGCTAATTTTTTCTATTTTTAGTAGAGACGGGGTCTCACTCTTGCTCAGGCTGGTCTTGAACTCCTGAACTCAAGAGATCCTCCCGCCTCGGCCTCCCAGAGTGCTAGGATTACAGATGTGAGCCACCGTGCCCAGCTGAAATATCCTATCTTTCTAAAAACAGGAATCTCAATCCAATAAAGAAATGATTCTAAAACCAAGAGACAAACCCAGATTATCTGAGCCACCTAAAAAGGTACATCACTGATGCAGAATAATAACTATACCACTGGAGGCAAATGCTTCCCAGCATTTTTTCAGTCAATTATAAGAAGTTAGGGCTTTTCCTCAGCATCACTTGATTTTCAAAACTACTTAAAACAGCCCTAGGTTCATAATCAGGCTCCATCTCTCACCTTCTTTTCCTCAATAAGTGTTTTTTTTTTTCTTTCTCTATAAATCATGCTATTTCTGAAACAGAAAAAAATAAAAGGATTGGTACATACTACCCCAAGAAAATTTAAAATAATAAGTAAGTTCTCTGAATCCCAGCAGAGGAAAAAAAGATGATGCTATGTCAATTCAAGACTATTATCATTATATGGGAATTAAATAATATATTTAAAAAGAAACTTGTTGAATGAGAGTGTCAAAACAAATTGAGAGGAAAAATTATAATAATGATAGTTGTTGCTTATTGAGTGTTTATTAATATCATTTTGGATACTTTGAATTCATTATCTTTATGAGGTGGGTAGTTTTAAGCTCATTTCAGAGACAAAACTGTGGTTGAGAGATTCAGTAACCGATCCCAAACAAGTAGCAACAAGATAAAATTTTAGCTCCAGAGCGCAGGCTTTCTGTCACTCCGAAATATATATTCTTCTAATTTTGAAATCCATGTCTATCTCTTGCTTGCTTGGTTACTAAAATGTTGAGCCAAATGACCTCCAAGGTCTCATCCAACTCTTAAAATTCTCTCATTTTATAAACAAAGAGGACTGGTTAGACTAACAGAGGATGAGATAAAATATGGATTCATTTAATACAATATAATTAAGAAAGAAAATAAATTATGATTTTATTTATATCTCCTATAAAATAAAACCTCATTTGTGAATAAAACCATTGTAAGCCCTTTCATGAAAAACTTCCAAGTAGCTTACTGTAGATTACTCCTTCTAAATGAAAGGAAAAATAAACCTTATATTTTGATAGTCCTTGTGAGAGTATAATGGAAAAAATACCCTTTTTTATGGCCAAAAAAAAAAAAAAAGGAAAGAAAGAAAATTAGTACTTAGAAAAGAACTACGCTAATATAAGGAAAACCATCTTTAGCATACGGTAACAGGGATAAAAGGTGGTGATTAGTAGATGGAAAAACATGGATTATTAGCATGTCATGGAGCTCCATGATTCAACAGCCCTAGACCCTAACTCCAGTTTTGTTTTGTGAAATAATATATTTTCCTTTATAATACAGTCGGTTGAGTTACGCTTTTCTATTACATGCAGGTGACAGCATGCTAACTGATACAGTGAACTTACGCAAATGTAACGGGAGAAACCAAGATGTTCTCAGTCAAGGAAAAAACCATCTGAAAGTGTCTGTAACTATTACCTATGAGAAAACAAATATGGCAAGCCAAACGTTTTAATAAAAATTTGTACCTGTATATTAATTTCTTCTTCTTCACATTCTTTCTTGTATTTCCTTGGGAGTGTCTCTACCTCACGGATGGCATCTATAGTGACTTGCTGAGGTAGCACCTCAAACAAAGATGTTAAATACATAATTATGGATTTCTTGTCAGGAAGCTGAACAGCAACATCTAAAAGTGGAAGAATATAAGAACCAGCTTAAATTAGATGTCCAAAATAGGTGAACTACTCAATATTAGATATAAAATAACTCTTAGTACCCATAAACAATACCTAATATATAATCTTTGCAATACCATAGCTCAGAAAATTGCTATTTCACATATGAGACAAAGACAAAGACTTATTTTTATTCAGTGTCTCATTTTTTAAAAATCTTCCCTAAAAGACTCCCCAAAATTCTCAAAGATAAGCTACCATATGTTACCATTTAAAATAAAGACACAGATGTTATGCATACTAAGAAAACAAATCTAGAATTCAACCCTGCAACATTTGCAACTAAAGTGTTTACACAAGAATGCATTTTAATCAACTAAACAAAATACTCAATTGTTTATCTAATAAACTACATTTTCTTAAAATGTTAAATCTTATTTAGATTAACTATTATCCAGTGCTGTAATTAAATGTTTACCTAAAAGATCCTACAAATTGCTAAGTACAAAAATACTGATAAGTAATCTGCAATAAAATGGCTTACACCTATACTTAAAAAGGAAAAGGGTTCCTAAATTCTCATAATTCATTCTTAAAAGAAAAAAAAAATACTGCTTTACAAGCATTCAAAATTGTACAGTAAAATCAAGGTTGAAATTAAACATTGAACAATACCTTCAGGATCTAACAGCTTTTCAATTCCCAAATAAGTCTGAGCCTTGCTGAAGGCATGTTCAAGTCTCTCTATTGGCGACATTTTGACAACTTTATCCCAGCTGAAGAGATCAGGCCTGAAATCATCATGTAAACAAAATACAATGAAGATGAAATATGTGGAAACAAAGTAGGCATTGTTACAATCTAATACACTGTAGTTTTAAATTTTTTGATTTGTGAGTTTTGTTAAAGTTTATTTTTATATCCCGAAAGCTCATCAAATATACTATATTTGAAAGTAATTTATAAATATGCAAATAAAAGATAACACATTCTAAGGATTTTGTATTGGTCAAACATGCCTGGTTAATGGATAATTTCTGGGGTACCTACTAAGACTAGAAGGGCTATATAATATTTCCCAAAAAGTAAAAGAAAAAAAGGAGGGGGAGAACCTTACCAATACAAAAGAAGACAAGAAAGAAAAGATATAGAAAAGGTAAGAGAAATGAGAAGCTCAAACTAAGTGGTAAAAATGAACCTAAATATACCAATTATTACAATCAATGTTAACAGACCACATCCTCCAATTAAAAAATCAAGGTTAGCAGAATAGAAAATGCAGCTCTAATCTGTTCACAGAACATTCCTAAAACAAAGGCCCTGAGAGTTTCCCACCAATCGTTCTCCTCCATGTTATCATTGTCTGGTACTGTATTTCATTTCTACCATGATTTTCTTTTAATCTCACAAACTGGACATTATTATTGCTTTGACATACCCAAAAGCTAATCACTTTCTTTGTCCTCTGTCTCTTCTTCAAGCTTAGACCCACCCACCTTCTAATTCTGGGATTTGCTTCCTCCAGCCCCCTTTCTCCTAGTTCCCTCCCTGACTTCACCTCCTATGACTTCTCCACTCAGGTCACGGCAGCCACTGCTGTCCCAGATGCCAGATGCCTCCTCCCCTCTTGCCTGATGCATTTTTCTTCGGCATGTTTACCATTTCTACATACTATACAACTTACATTTTCATTTATTTTTATTATTGTCTGTATCCCTCTGTTGGAACATAAACTCCAAAAAAATTAAGATTTTTTCCCGTTTTGTTCTCTGCTGTATACCCAGTGTCTAGCACATAGAAGGCACTCTACATATATTTCTTGTATCAATTAATAAATGGAAAAAAGTATTGGCTAAAATTCATCAGTTTCTTGACAAAAATCTCTTAACCAAGTAGGAACAGAGAGCAACCTCTTTAAACTGATAAAGGAGGTGTACGAGAAAATTGGGAGGGATTCTTTAATCTCACAAAAGCATATCAAAAAAGCCACAACAAACATTCTATGGTAAAACATTAAAAGCGCTCCCTTTGTTATCAAGAACGAAACATTCAGCTCACTATCACCAATTCAAATCAACATTGCATTGAAGGACCAGGCACAATGAAGAACAAAAAAGAAAAGAGAAGAAATCAAACAATCATAATACCAGGACATTCTAAAAAAGTAGGAGGGGGGCTAAAAAAAAACTACAATCCACAGAAACAAACTTATTAAAATTTATAAGAATTGAGTAAGTTTCCAGATATAAAATGTAGAAAAGTCTATTGTATTTTTAGATACCAGCAAAGAACATACAGGAAATGAAATTTGAGAAAATTCATCATTTACAATAACAATAAAACATAACAAATTTTGCTTTTCGCATTTAAATTCTTGATCCATGTAGAATTTATTTTTTGAGTATGGTGAGGTGAGGCTCCAGTGCACTTATTTACATACGGGTAACAAATTGTCCCATAGCACCTACTAACCTGCAATATCAGCTCACTTGTATATCAGGTTTTCCCATGCAATGGAGCAATTTCTGAGCCCTTTATTCTGTTAGGCTGAACTATCTGCAACTGCCACTGATAAACATCAAAAATTGGCATTGGCAATTTCATATGATTGAGCTTATTATTATATTAGCATATTCATTTACAGTACTGCATGGTCTTAATTAATATAGCTCCACAGTTAGTTTTGCTTTCTTTTTGGAAAGTATTTCAGTCTGGTTCTTCTTTAGAAGTGTACTGGCTATTCTTAGACCTTTGGTGTTTTATGTAATTAGCATCTGTTTTCAAGTTTCATGAAAAACTCGTTTGGCTATTTTTAATTGAATTTATAGAGTTTTACTTTTGGTATGAGAATAAAAGCTTACACAATTCTTTGTATACATTACTATTAATTATAGTTAGTGCTAAATGGGTGGGGATGAACCATGTGAATTATTTCACATTTTTTAACTTATAACTTACAAATTTTTTAACTTATAAACCATGGCCATTGCACCATGGCATTTAAATCCTGTGGAAATAAAGACCTGATGGCTGGTGTTCTTCCATGATGTTTCTGTTCTTAAGGCTTTGGTAGAGCAAGTGCAGAGAGGAGAGCAGTGACAACGAGGAAGGGGCTTCAGGGAGTGGTCGTGGCAGGGGAGGGACAGAGAGGAGACAGATCTGCAGAGACCACATCTAAGCGGAGCAAGGTCTCACTTATGTCGGTGGAGCACAGCATTAAAGGCCAGCCCGTCGGTCCAGCTGCTGGTGAAGTTGAGCACGTTGACTTGGCTGTACGGCCTGGTGGTCTGACGCACCCAGCTCAGCAGGATCTTCTCGCTGTTTGTCTGCTGCAGGTCTGACATGACATCCTTCATGACATCCTTTACCTGTTCGAGAGAAAGCCGGCCTGCCTGTAACTAACACGGTTATTTCCATCAAGTCCTTGAATAAGGAATGTTATGCTAATTAACCATAATGGATCAAGTAACTGGCATTTATTTGATTTCGAATTTTTCCCTTAAACACCAGAAACATAGATTTTAACTGTGATCATTTGGGATATTAGGATTTAGAGGTGATTTTTACCTCACTGTAAAATTATTACTGTATTACTGTATCTTCTAGGTCCTAAACAGTACTTGTAACTATGCTCGGTTACAATGAACATTACTTTCATAGTCACAAAAAAGGTCATATTTTAACACTATTCATTTACGAAAACATTTTAAAATGAAGAAAACTCAATTTTTATTTTCTACAAAAATAAGGAAGAACTTCAGACTGACTACAAAACCAAAGAATGAAGTACCTTTTCTGATAGCGATAACAATTGTACTCTAGAACTAATATTTATATTGTTATTCTAAAGAAGTATACATGCTTTAAGAAAGTGCTCAAATAATGATGTGGACATATTAGAAGGACACAGAAGCCAACTTAAGAAGCTCACACTGGGCAAACCTAGGAAAACTTGAGCATCAAAGTGAGTAAGGAACAGGAAAACACTATAAACCTATGTAAAATCCATTAGTCTGCCCTGATATATAAATGAATGAATGAAGGGATACATAGCTAGACAGACAGATAGGTAGATAAGACAGACAGAGAAACAAGAGACAAGGGGAAGCTCTTCCTTACAAGTAGAAAGCCTTGTAATAAACGTATAAGGAATGAAATTAGAAAATCACTGTTTTCCAGGCATCATCATAATAACTGATCCAGGTAAGAATAATGAATGGATGCTAAAACTCACGGATAAAATTTTGATAATAACTGAATGTTTACACAGAATCAAAGTATATCCCCACAAAATACTTTTTAAGAACAAAAGGTAGTTACTTTACAGTGGAGAAACCTGGCAGGTACCACCTTAAGCAAGCAATGGAAGTTAAGTTGCCAGAAGGAGGAGTGGACAGCACACATCCCCAGTACAGCGCACTGAGAGCTCACATCGTTCCTGTGGCATCCCTGCCAAAAATGAATAACCTGAATCTAATCATGAAAAAACCTCACACAAGCCCACACGGAGGGACATTCTATGAACTGATTGGTCAGGACTCTTCAAAAATATCAACATCATGAAATATAAAAACTCAGAAACTGTTCCAGATTAAAGAAGATTAAATAGACATGACAATAAACATAACTTATTTTCTTATGCTATTAAGCATATTATTGGGGCAACTGACAAATTCTCCTTAAGCTCTGTAGATCATACAATATGTAGATCATATTATTTCAATGTTATTTTCCTGATTTTAATAATTATATATTATGTTTTAGTACATAATATAATTACATTATCATATAATTATCACATATTATCACATAATAATTATATATATTATCACATAATTATAACATTAGTGTTATAAATATTAGTTATATATTTTATATTATTAATATTGCATTGTGCTTATGTAAGAGAGTTCTTTGTTTTTAGGAGAATGCCATGTTTTTAGAAAATATACACTTTACTATTTAGGTGGAGGGAGAGGGAGAGAGAGAGGGAGAGAGAGAAAGAGAGAGGGAGAGAGAGAGTGAGTGTGTGTGTGTGTTTGTGTGTGAGCAAAAAAAACCACAGGCAACTAATAACTTCTGGGGAATCTGAGTGAAGGGCACTTGGGAATTCTTTAGACTGTTCTTGTAACTTTTCTACAAGTCTGAAATTGTGTCAATTCTTAAAATTTAACATAAGAAAAGTAGTTATTTTTTTTCCTGTGGCAGATAAATAGAGCAATTTGTCAGCCTCTTCTATTCCAAATTGTTATGAGTTGAATTATCTTCCCCCAAATTCGTACGTTGAAGTACTAACTTCCAGAATAGGGCCTTATTTGGAAATAACGTCTTTGCAGATGTAACTATTTAATCTCACACGAGGATAGCATGGGCCATAAATCCAATATGACTGATGTCTTTACAAAAAGAGGAAACTTGGACACAGATAAGCATAGAGGGGGAATGTCACATGAACACTGGAGTTATGCTGCCAGAGGCCAAGGAACCCCGAGCATTGCTAACAAACCCGCAGAAGCTAGGAGACAGGCTTGAAACAGACTCTCCCTCAGAACCCTCAGAAGGAATCAAGCCTGCTGACACCTTGATCTTGAACATCTAGCCTCTAGAACTGTGACATAATAAATTTGTTCTGTCCAAGCAGCTTGTGGTATTAATACCTTGTTATGGCAGCCCTAGGAAACTAATACACAAATACATTTTCAATTTCTATTGAAAAGTGGTTGGAAATTTCCCCACCTGCCAGTGCAAAATGATGCTCCAAAGTAATCCCAAAGTCAGTTTGTGGTTTCCATCTACAATGTCAGTGCCTCCTATATTTACCAGTTCCACCTATTAAAATGAAAAAAAAAAAGAACTTTTAAGACAATTTCTTCGTAGAACTCCAGGTTTTTTTTTAGCACATTTGGACAGCAATATAAGTGAATGATAACTTTCATTTTAGAGAATCAGGTAAATCTAAATCTCAAAAATGTATTATTTACGTAATAGAGCAATAAAGCCATCAGAAAAAGTACATGACTGCTCCTTCACTCCTAGAAAAGATTCAATATGTCTCATAAGAAAAAATGTTTCAAGAATCAGTTGATGCCAATGCATCGAGCAGGTGGCTGGTTTCATGATAAATAATGCTGATGGCCACACAGAATCCCAAAATTCCCATTACAAGCTTACATTATTCTGATGTAAAACCTGAAGCACTCTGTTGACGTTATTTAAGGCATGTACTCTTGTGGAACCACGTTCCTTTGGCTGGAAAATAAAACACAAAAGCAAATAAGACCGATTGTTCCTTCATATTCCTGACAAACACTGACAGGGAGATATGAACAGAAAAGCAGCTCAGTGTGCAAGATCCTCAGCTCTGGAGGGTGTCTCAGGCTACCACTTTGGAGGCCAGTGTTTACAGTATGCAAATTCACCAACTAACAACATAGTAAGGTACTGCTTCTCTAATTTACCTGCTTATTGAAATCTCCTAGGCAGCTTCAAAAAATACCAAATGCCTGCGTCCAACTCTGCCCTCAGAGTTTGTGACCTAATGGGTCTAGGGTGTGGTCTGGGTTTGGAATTTTAAATGATTGCCCCATGATTCTAGTGCACAGATGAGTTTCGAATCCAATGCTCTAGGAATGAATCTTCTTTTGTTTAAATTGGTCTGCATGCAGAAAGATTTAGAAGTTGTGCTCTCTCTATACTGCGTGGGTGTGCAGAGAGGAGCTGTGCCCCCTCTGTGCTGCACGGGTGTGGACGAGGAGGATTCCGAGACACTAATCCCAGGTTCCAGGTAGCATTAACACAGTGCACTGGGAAGGCAGGCATGCCGCGCTTGGGGAAAGGTAACCTGGGAAGCTTCTTTCTACTTCACTGGCCAGGGAATCTTATCTGAGGGAAGGGATCAGCCTCCCCCATCAGGTGTCTGCCCACCACCTGCAGAGTACAACACCCCTCCTTTAGCAAGAAACAAATTCATCATTGGGAGTGCATCTCTTTCACTGTTAAAAGTGTTTCCACCTCTAGTGTTACACTGTCTACCTATAAAATACATGAGCAGAGTTTTTTCCACGAGTATCAAGTGACTTACATAGAAAATAATAGAGTTTGATTTGATAAAGAAACAAACACAAACATAATACTGAAAACCTGGATAAAAACAGATGCCATATTTTTTAACAACTATTTTTTTAAATATTTGTTTACCTTTAAATGTGTTTGTCTCTATACTCTCTACTATTCAAAACATATGCCCTCTTTCAAAATCCATTCTTCTTTCATAATTCTCAACCGGGGCTATTTCAGAGCAATGAACGTTTAAGGTAATTTTATCTTCGATAAAAATGAGCCCTCATGAAAGGCAAAATATTGTTCTATCAATAGCATTAGTTAAAACACTTTTTTTTAATGTGCCTATTTCAGCCTTCACATTTCAAGTCACCACAGTGAGTCCAGTGTCAGTAAGGACCCGGGACAGTCCCTTAACTTCATTCTCAAAGATGACACGCTCACCAGTGACGTTCCTGTGAGGCCTTCTAGAAGATCCAATAGCTTCCTTCCATCTTTGAGGTCTGTGAACATATCATTGATGGGTGGTTTCCCACTCTATAAAAGAAAAAATACAACATGGGTTACTTCAGCAGCAGAAATTCCATATATACCTGGTAAATAAATGAGTGGTTTCATTTTTCTTTCAGTTAAAAAGTTCTAGGTGATCTGCAGACTATCCAAGTTTGCATTGCATAGAAAGAACAAGTACAAATACAGAGAATTTTAAAATCCCATAAAGAAGATTTTAAGCTGAAAGATAAAAATTACATTATCTCTTAGAAATGGAGCAAATAAAGCTATCATTGACATTAATAGGCCTGAGTACAGTATATATTCCTGAGAAAGGAATGATAAAGAGATGTGTTAAAAATGTAAATGAGCAGGCGGCACCTGGGCAGACGCCATCTACCAGTGTGCAGACCCCCACTCCATCGCCACACTCCACGTTCACGGATGAGGATGTATTTCAGCATCTCCACCACGGGAGCAGGTGATTCTGTCACCCACTTCAGCACTCAGGTGCTAGTCTGTATTTCTGATCATTAATTCCTTAACAATGAAGGCACTTAGGGTTCTGTGTTCAACTCTAGAATCAGTCTAGGATTTTGACTGATAAAACTTAACAGAATTCCTAAACTCTTATCCCTGACCAAGAAATAGCAGCAACTCCCACTGCCAATCATACCCTAGCATCTGATGCCAGAAGGGCCCACACCATTCGCTCTAGGTTTGGCAGGTCCCTGCCTGTATGTGACAGGCTGGGTTGTGTGCAACAGGGCGATCGCTGCACAGACAGTCAGGGAGCCTCCGCTTTCAGTTTGACCATTAACTACCTGATGAACCTGGCTCAGCTATCTAACCTCCTGCTAAATCATTATGTCTAAATAATGTAACATATGAAAATGTCCTGAAAACTGTAAAGCACACTGTAATAGATGTATTATTATCTTGTGTCAAATTATTCCCTTCTAATATGAAATCTCCATAGAGATTAATAGTCCTAAATCCCTGTCAATAATGAAGATATAACCAACAATTATTTTATCTTGCTGCTTTAAAAGTAATCAATAATTTTTCACTTAAAAATATAGATACACATATAAGTCATATGAAGCAAAATTTTACTCTAAGCTTGATCTGGAGGCAGGGAAAGGAGCCATTTAGAAGTTTCCTGACACTTTGTATTGCCCTCTCTTTTCTCCCCTCCTGATTTAAACAGGTAAGGACCTGTTTTAATTAAGTATTACATACACTCAATTGATGATTTTATCATGAGCCTTCTGCATTGTTCACATACTCTACGTGAGGGAAAGTATGGTAAAGTTCTCACCCAGAATCAACAAAGAATAAACTGTTACTTATTTGTATCTGAAACAAAGCCGCTTTTCTCTTCCCAGCTGCCTTTTTCCTGGGCAGTGACGGAGTCAGGAACACGGAGATTACCTCCCTCCATCACAATCACAGACCGACTTGCATGAGGAGGGACCCACGTTTCAGAGGCAGAACTTCAGGAAGCAAAACAAGGAGAAACTTGCTGCACACTGAAGACTTGGATCCGCTGTCAGTAAAAGCACAGGGCAGAAGTGGCCCTTGTCGTCTGCCTACCTCTAACCCCTCTCCTCCCCCAACCAAGCACAAAGCACAGTTCAGCAAATTAGCCACTAAATAACCAGATTCCCTTTAGGGTCTTAGACATGGCAGAGATATGAATACAGGTAAAGTGTGTGGGAGAAACAAATGGGGTTATCTAGGCACAGAAAGAACCTTAGTGATGGCAAGGACAGCTAACAGGATATCTAGGCAGCATTTAACCCTTCTCGAATCCACTATCCATTTTCCAGAAAATAAAATAACATAAAACTTTATAATATAAAATAAATATAAATATTTGTTCATATTATAAATAATTATTGATATCAATCAATGACATTACCTGTAGACAAGAAGCCTCTCACAAGCCATAGAATTTGGGGGAAATTACTTGGACTCTCTACATTTATTTGTTTATCCGTTAAAAACTAAGATGGCAGATATTTAATAGTTGATACTATCATTTATATCACAAGCATAACTTCAGTGTTTTATAGTGTCATAAAAGTGCCATAACATTGTAACAACAGTATGTGAAAAGACTAAGAAAACAAGTAAGCACTTCTTCATCTCAGGCAGGAAGGTAAAAGTTGGCTCTGAACATGATGACAATTCACAAGTGTCACTTCACAAAGATTTCACAAGTTTCAGATTCACTAATATAGCATATGATAACCTGCAGGGACATATCTCATTCAAAAACAATTAGCATCCTTGTTGTTCTAACGTGGAAGCAGCCACAGACAATACATAAACAAATGAGTAGTTGGAACAACTGTGTTCCAATAAAATTTTACTTGTAGACACTAAATTTGAATTTCATATAATTTCCACATGTCACAAAATATTAGTCTTCTTTTGATTTTTTGCAACCACTTAACATGTAAAAAACATTCTTAGCTCATGGGCCATACAAAAACAGGCAGTAGAAATGTAAAATGTTCCTAGATACAATAGCAAGCCCGTAAAACATATCAGATCTGTTCTAAGAGATTTATAGATAGATGTATTATTTATATGTATCATTTATTTCTTTATAATAATATTTTAAGGTCAATACCATCATCATCCCCATTTTACAGGTGAGAAAACTGAATCATAGGAGTGACAAAACAAGTAAGAGGCCAGTCCAGGATCTGATACCACAAAATCTGGTTCCAAATCCATGTTCTCAACATCTGTGCTACACTACCGCTAAAATTATGAGGGTTCAGGACTGTTACATACAGGGAAGAAAATACTTAATCTCTGGGGGTGTGGTGGGGCATATTTACTGACTTCCCAAAGAGGGCAGCAAGATGTGTACCACTTTTCAATGAATTCAGAATGAAGACTGTTTTTTCCCATCACTTTAAAGCATGTCTGGTGCTTTGGTATCCCTGGCTCTAAACATGGGACCTACTCTGGGAAACAGTTTGGAAATGTCAGAAGTCATCTTTTAATAAAAATAAAAACTGGTTCATCCTGACAGTTAACCTCTTATTTAGATTTTGAAATCTTTGCAAAGACTTATTTGCACAGACTTCTCTAACAGAAAGAGAGAATACAATTTAATAATCCAACTGGATAAATATTTGATGAATACCTCCTTTGTATTTGGCCCTGCAGAAATGCCAAGTTCGGGTCACCCACCTCATTCACAAGAGAGGGTTTCCATAGTTTTCCAATAAAAACAAAATAGTACAAATGAACCATCTTGAACTTAGAGGACAGATAAGCCTTGGGTCACATTTAACTTTTAGAAAATTAAAAAGGCAACATGATATGAGTCCAGGTGACAGATGGTACAGTCTTGCCGTGACCAGCTTTGGCTGTCCCTTGCTCTCATCCCCTTCTAACACCGCCGTTTTGACAAGAGGGGCCAGCCAGCATTATGCTTGCAGCTGGGACACTGCTGCTGCTGGATTTTAAAATATTGGAGCAAAAAAGCGAACTGTCATCACAGTGCATGGGGAGAACCCGGTTGTGGGGGAGTCTCTGGGAGAGCAGGGGCTGTGAATTCCTTACATGTGACAATGGAACTGAGTGAAGCAACCCTCATGGGCCCTGGTCACACCCAGAGAATCAGCTGGCTCTAAAAGATGACAGTGGCAGCTGGAGCTCAGTTCCCGCCAAGAGTAGCCATGTGGGAATTCAGGCTCACTGTTGGCGGAACTTCTAGTTTTTCAAAAGAAGTTGGAAATCTGAATTTACGTGTGTAACTGCCTGATATTTGTAATTTCCTAAAACACTGTGCCAGACAAAACGAATCTTATCTACAGGCACGCCAGGTCACAGGGTGACTGATGGGCAATCTCTGCATAGAGTGTGACCACATGTAGGTGAGATAAAGGATTGGTCAACAGTGAGTCTCTTGAGGAATTGGTAAATTCTGGGGAAAAGCCACATGCACACACACAAACACACACACACACAGACACACACACACACACACACACACACACACACAGCCACAGACTAAGAAATACGATTAATTATGAAATCCTCCCTTCTATAATAGAAGAGTCATACATGCCCAGAGCAAAAACAAGTCATTCCTGATTCTCTTTCACTCACTCTCCACCTCTAACCCATCCACAAGCTCTGTCCTCTTACCTGTAAAAACACATTCCAAATGTGACCAATTCTCACCTTGATATTTGCTCCGACTTCAGTCCAACCCAACAGTATCTCTTCCCTGAATTCCAGCACCAGCCTAATGGCTAGTGGTTATGCTTCTACATAAAAGCCGGAATAACTCCCATTTTAATGTGCCAATCACATCTTGCCATTTCCCTGCTGTAACCTAACAGACTCCCATTATAGGCAAATCCAATCTAGACTCCAAATAAAAGATCTTGTGAGATCTCGGCCTGTCCTCTCTCTGATCTGATATTGTATTATTCTCCCCCTTCTTTAATACTCCCAAATCACAGTTATTTTCATCATAGATCAAGTTTTTCAGTAGCAGCAGCAGAAATAATAGAAAAAAAATCTGAAAAAGATTGAATAAGAAAGTAAGATTTAGAAAGTGCAGTTTGGAGTTCTTAAAAGAATGAAATGCTAATTCTTTGTACCAACAACAAACCAACAAGAAGCAGAATTGGGTCTTGGATTTTCCGGTCAGAAGACTGATCAGTGCCTACTTTCTGTCATGTACTACTACACTGACACTAAGGGATCAAGGCTGACAAAAAGCAGTCCTTGCCTTCAAGGCACTCAGAATCCAAATACAGTCATGCATTACTCAAAGTCAGGGATACCTTCTGAGAAATGTGTCCTGAGGAGATTTAGTCGTTGCGCAAACATCATACAGTGTGCTTACACAAACCTACATGATACAGCCTATTACGCACCTAGGCTATATGGTGTAGTCTGCTGCTCCCAGGCTACAAACCTGTACAGTATGTTACTGTGCTGAATACTGCAGGCAACTGTAACAGTGTGGTAAGTATTTGTGTATCTAAACATGTCTAAACACAGAAAAGGTATAGTAAAAATATGATATAAAATATTAAAATACATGGTACACTTGCAGAGGATACTTACAATGAATGCAGATTATAAGACTGGATGTTGATCTGGGTGAGTCTGTGAGGGTGTGGTGAGTGAATGTGAAGGCCTAGTAAATTACTGTACACGACTGTAGACTTAATATACTCTGTACACTTAGGCTACGCTAAACTTATTTAAAATTTTTCTTTCTTCAATAAACTATAAATTTTCCAACTTTTTTAAACCTTTGATTCTTTCGTAATAACATTTAGCTTAAAACACAAACACATTATACAGCTATACAAAAATATTTTCTTTCTTTAGATCCTTAAATTTTTTTTTCACTTTTTAAACTTTTTGTTAAAAACTAAGACACAAACACACACACTAGCCTAGGCCTACACAGGGTCAGGATCATCACTGTCACTGTCTTCCACCTCCACATCTTGTCCCACTGGAAGGTCTTCAGGGACAATAACAAGCATGGAGCTGTCATCTCCTGTGATAACTATGCCTTCTTCTGGAATTCCTCCTAAAGGACCTGCCTGAGGCTGTTTTACGGTTAACCTTTTTTTAATAAGTAGATAGAATACCCTCTAAAATAATGATGAAAAGTATAATATAGTAAATACCTAAACCAGTAACACAGTCTTTTATTATCAATATTACATACTATACATAATCACATTGCTAGACTTTTATATCACAGACAGGGCGATAGGTTTGTTTACACCAGCATCGCCACAGACACAGGAGTAATGCATTATGCTAAGACCTTACAAAAGCTATGACATCACTAGGTGATAGAAATTTTTCACCGTCATTATAATCTAACGGGACCACTGTTGTATATGTGGTTCATCATTGACCACACGCCTGTAGGTGTAAACAAAACCGTACTAACACAACATGGTGAGCATACTAAGGGGAATTTAAAATTGGTCATGCCAAAACTGTACAAAGTTAACAGGTATAGCAGCAAGACAGAATCTGTCCTATGACTGACCTAAACTCATTTTAGATAATCCAATTATGATTGTGTATAATAAGAAGTGTGAAAAGAGTTTTTAAGTGCTTTCAGAACTAACATGTCTGGTGAGTGTCCTGCAAAAAAATTAAATAAATCGGAGCCCTTTGACACTGTTTGACTATTCTGTTGTTTATTCACATCCTATTTTCAAAACAGGATTTAAGACATTCTATCCAATTCAGTTACTATACCCACTGTTTACTGTACATGCACAAGGGCATGGCACATGTATGGCTATATGTGGCCTATGTATTCATAAACAGAGAGTACATACCATAATACATTCACATTCCTCTCAGATTAATCTGATGCCCCTAATCAGTTAAAAAATGATGCCCCAGCATCTGATAACATGTTGTAAGTTTTACAGTCTCTCTCTTTCATTTGTTTTTTGCAAGAAGTTGCTTAATTTAAAAATTCAAAAAGAAGTAAATAATTTAATATAATATTTCTCAATATTTTCAAACCAAAATAATTTATGACTCTCAAATCTCAACACTAATACAAATGAGCACCCTCTTTGGTTCTTGTAATTCTTCATCTTCTTTTTTTTTTTCAGACAGAGTCTCACTGTGTTGTCTGGGCTAGAGTGAGTGCCGTGGTGTCAGCCTAGCTCACAGCAACCTCAGACTCCTGGGCTCAAGCGATCCTCCTGCCTCAGCCTCCCGAGTAGCTGGGACTACAGGCATGCGCCACCATGCCGGGCTAATTTTTTCTATATATTTTTAGTTGTCCAGCTAATTTCTTTCTATTTTTTTAGTAGAGACGGG